>OX608080.1:65734380-65841233 GCA_951509765.1 Sphenella marginata
GCTTGCAAAAACTTACAAATTTTATTATTTATAATAATAATAATAATTCCCAACGAATTATCCACCATATCCCGCCCGACCGGCGCGAGGGGCGCATCCGCAATACGCGCTGATTGTTCTTTCGTGCCGAGTCTTTGAAAGGCTTTGGTTTGTTAATCGTCGAGATCTGAAACTGCTCAGCTACAGAGAAAATTTCATCAGCCAAGTAACGTAGATACAAAATAGATGACACAATTAATAAATAATTAGTTGACAGCGAATAGTTATTGTAAAGAATAAAGATAAGAATCAAAGGATATGAAAGCAAATTGTAGCTATGTATTTAGAATAGAAATAATTGACATTTTTATTCTGCATAGTGAGTCTGAAATATCAAACGTACCAGAATGAGAGTTATTATCTTGACACAAACAACGAAAAGGCTGATTTAATTCCAAATAAGTTCGGCACTGTTTCAAGATAAGTGGTTTAAAATGTCTTGATGGACGAGAAGGTACATTGAAGTTCACTTCGCTCAAAAGAAACGGGCTTGTGATTGAACCATTTAGTAATTTAATCATGACAACAATTCCAAGCATTTCCCTCCTACTAGAAAGGCTGTGAAGATTAATTAGTTTTAAGCGACTCGTATACCTGGCAAATTATACAAGGGATCCCAGTGAAGATCTCTTAAGTCAAATATTAAAAATTGTTTTTGAACTGATTCTAAGCGATCCACGTTGACCTGGTAACGTGGATTCCAAATTATAGAACCGTATTCAAGTATCAGTCTGACTAATGTAGTAAAGAGTTTTAGTTACATAAGGGTCGCTAAATTCTTTAGACCATCGTTTAACAAATGCTAGAACGCCTCCAGCTTTATTGACTGTTACGTTAATATGGCAGTTAAAACTGAGTTTTTAGTCCATAGTAACCCCAAGGTCAACAAAATCATACATTTGCTTAAGACTATAACTGTTAATTGTATAGGAATCTGGCTGTGATTTTCCTGTCGAAAAACGCATGTATTTACATTTATTTAGATTAAACGGCATATAATTTAAATCGCACCAAGTAACAAGAGTATTTAGATATGATTGACGCATCTTCGAATGACATAAAAAGCTTTACATCGTCGGCATGCATTAAAATTTTCGAAAATTATATTACTGTAGAAATATCATTTATAAACAACAAGAACAGAATCGGGCCAAGATGGCTTCCTTGAGGAACTCCTGAGGAGACATAAATAACATCGGATTCATAATTTTTAAACCCTACTTTTTGTGCTCTGTCGCTAAGGTAAGAAGAGATCTAGCGATTGAGACCCAGCTGGAAACCCAACTGATCCAGTTTATGAATAAGTAAAGAGTGACACACTTTATCGAAAGCTTTGCTGAAATCAAAGTAAATTCAAGTAAGTTTGTAACGGTGGACTTTCCCTTACAGAACCCGTGTTGACAGTCGGAAATCAAGGTAGAGATAGGATTCGTAAGCTGATTGGTAACAATAGCTTCCAACACTTTTGGGATGGCAGAAAGCTTTGCTATGCCACGATAGTTCTCTATAGAAGCCTTGCTTCCGCTTTTATGAAGCGGTAGAAGAAACGACTCTTTCCATGCTTTTGGAAAAACACCACACTTTAGTGACAGATTGAACAAATTGGTAAGGGGTTGGTAAATATTGTTAGCACACTTCTTCAAGAAGCATGTAGGAATCCTATCAGGACCCCATTTAAAAGATTCCTTCAAGGTTTTCAGATAAATAAGAACATCATTGGCGCATATAGTTGGACAATTAATTAAATTGTTCCCATGTATTTAGCTCATAGGGATAATTTAGAAAGTCAGAGTTGGTGACGGCAGAATAGTTAGGAGTGAATAATTGCGCAAAGAAATTATGACCCAAAAGAAATAAAAAACGACCCCAAATAAGCTTCAGAAAAACACCAATAAAAGGCTCCGACAAGTGTCCAAAAACCCTCTGAATGGATGAATGAAAGAAAAGCACCAATTAGAGGGATCCGAAAGGCGTCTGAGAAGGCTCCAGAAACCCTCAGAATGGAGGAATAAAAGGCTCCGAAAAAGGTTCAGAAAAGCACCAATAAAAAGCTCCGCAGTTCATTTAAAAAGAGTCAAAAAACGTTTCAAATTCATCGAAATCGGACTCATTTCGGACTCTTTTTTATGACATCGTTGGAGTGCCCGCGTAGAGCGATTTTTCGCTCCATTTGGGCTCTGAAAGAAGCTCGTTTTGGAGAGTAAAGTTCTGAGAAATGAGCGTTTTATGGCTCCGAAAGGAGTCTTTTTTTGCACTTTTAGTTAGCTGGGATATGCCATGATAAAAATATTTGAAGGTAGTTTCACTCAAAATGTTTTGACACTAACCGTGTTCGCCAAGAGGGCATGATGTTGCCACATTTGAATTATTGTTGTTATTAAATTTGGAAATTTTGCAAAATTTTATTGGGTATTTTTTATGTATATGAAAATGTGTAGTTATTCGCAAAATGAAATATATAACATAAAATTTTCTGATGTAATTATGAGCAGCGGTTTAGCATGTAAAAATATATATTTAAAAAAATTGGCATTTGGTATTTGTTTCGTTTACGAGACAACTGCTAAAACACGTCCAAAATTATCCAGAAAGGTGTCAAAATACGCGGTTTCACCTCGGTATCAATGATCCGAAATCAAAATTTTAATTTTTTTGTCAGTGAAAAGTTATTAACAAAAAGCCAAAAATGAGCCAGGTCAAATCCTGATTTGGGGGCCCGATCTATGTTTTTTATGTACCGAACACCTTTCCTTCGGCCTCCGCGCGCTAAAAAAGTAACCCTCAGCCGGTCCAACACCAGCTATGCGATCCGAATTATTTTTCGTAATTGTAAGGTCCACATGAAAATGACAGAAAATTGCGAACTTTAAGTGCAAATATCTTTTCACAAAAACAAACATTCAAAAATCTGCTTACGGATTATAGTTACTGATGTCAAAACGCGTCTTTTGATACCTCGAGCAGGATTCTTGGTCGTGTTTTAGCAGTTGTCTCCTAAGGGTAACAAATACCGAAGAAAATGATTCGATTGCTTTTCATTTAACTATAGGAAAAATGGTGGATTTTTTTTTTAAAGAACTGGTAGTACGAAAAGTACGGAACACGATTTCTGTCAGATGGCTAATCAAACGGGGAAGAAGAAGAAGTGGAACTACCTTCAAATACTTCTACCATGGGATATGCCATCATATCACCAATTCTCTATCAAATACAGAAAAATGTGTACAACCAAAAAAATAGTAGTTTTAGGCATCAGAGTATGCAAATTCGAGAAAGTTAAAGAACATTTAAATTTGTGATATATGGGTCTAGGTATCTGTTTCAGCAAATATGTTTAACTTAGTGAAAAATGTATGCGAATGCAAATCTAAATTAAAACCCCCCCAAGGCCAATTCCTGCGCACGGCCCTGCATTGTCGAGATATTTTCTTCTATTTCTTGTGTTGAGTGGGATAGTAGATTTAAAATATATCGATAAAGTTGAATTTTTAAACTTTTCTAACTCATATCCGCAACTGATTTTTAGCGAATCGATCCGCACTCCCCGCGAATGGCATCCGTCGGATATGGGAATAGGCATGATTTAATTGAATTTCCAATGATTCGAAGTTGTAAGTTTGTATATGTAATAATAAACAAAAAAAAATTTCTTTATTTATCTTGTAATACGGGGAAAGAATGAGAAAATGTCAAAACGTCTTCGGTTTTATTTCAGTATGTCGCGTGTTTCCTGACGTTCTTATTTAGGTCGAGCTGTAAGATGTAAATAATATGGAAAAACGCCACCACATCTAATGGGTAAGACAAACAGTTTTGTCCACGCATACCGGTCGTAAGAGGCGACTAATATGCACAAAGGTAATGATGTGCAACTCGATGGTTGATCTACGGACATGATGCCTCTCACCCCTCACTACCCATCTTCTCTTTCCATTCGGAAGGAGGGATGACATGACCTAGAAGGTTACACAAACAAATCGCTACCACGACAGTCGAGCAGTACCGGAAGGGAGTGCCGGAGCGTACCGGATTTATCTCCGGCCAAGGACTGTTAATTCGACAACACTCCCAAAAACCTTCGGGAGTGATTTTGTTGCTAAAACAACAACAACAACAGAGAAGAAATGAAAAAAATACAAAAGAAGCCATCATCTAAACCAAAATTATAAACACCACACTGGTAAAAATTAGTAAGGACCTTAAAAGAAGATTAGACAAACGAGATTTAAGGTTAGTTTTACAATGCCAAACACAATTTAAAAGAAAAAGAACAACTACGGAACAACAACTAAAGTCAAAAACAAGTAAGCAAGTCTAAGTCGGGTGAACCGAACATTAAATACCCAGCGTTAGTTTTCAGAAAAAGGGTGCGCGGTTTTCATCCGATTTCGCCCATTTTAAAAACCAATCTATTCCGAGCCTGAACAATAGCGAATTTGGTGGGCGCGGCCACGCCCCTTGCTTATAAAGCTTTAACCGCTTACATGAGCCAAAAGTACTCAATCGATCTTTTCAACGGCACGGTTGTCACTCCAAAAAAAATTTATGTACCATAATTTTCATAAAAATGTACCATTTTCAATAAAAAGTACCAGTTTTTATACCTAGTAGTGCTTCGCACACAAGGTATATTAACTTCATTCGCCTAACGGTAGTATGTTACGGCACAAACGATTCGAGATAGATATTAACTTATATATATCAAAATGTTCAGGAGGAAAAGAGAAATTGATTAAGCCATGTCCGTCCGTCCGTCCGTCCGTCTGTGAACTTGAGCAAATCTTGAGATATCTCAATGAAATTTGGTATGCAGGTTCCTTTTTATTTATCTCGGAGCGCTATTGAAAATAGGCAAAATCGATTAAAAGCCACGCCCACTTTCTATATATATAATATTTTCGAAAATAAAAAAAGAGTGATTATTCAGTGCATAATACATACGTGGCACTGCCCTTTTTTGATTAAGTCAAATTTGGAAATATAATTAATCATAAATCAAAAACCGCTCAAGATAGCGAAATGAAATTGAGCACACATATTTATATTAATACAGGCAATATTCCGGAAAAAAATTCTGAAAAATTTCTTTGTAAAATTAGAATCGCGATATTTCCATAATTGCATAAGTTATATAAATAAGATTTTACACACATAATAAGCTTTTTAAGCAAAACTTAACTGTAAAAAAATAATGTGGATTTTGGTGAAGTAGGAGTGGCTCCGCCCACTTTTCAGCAGAAAAGCTTAGCTATTTTGAAAAGCGATTGCTTGAAATTTCAAAAAGGTATTTCAATGAAGGTTAGTGAGCTGCTTTCCAATAGTATGTAGTATACTCCTGCCGAAAATTACGCAAATCGGATAGCAAACACGCAAAATATACGGACAAGTAGTTAACACCCTACTGCCTTTTTTTTATTTTCATACCTTTCATGAACATGGGGAAAGCTATTTATATTTTGTTATTTAGTAATAATTTAATTTACTACTCACAACAGAAGTTTTTGTAATCGAAAACAATCAGTTGCCTTTATAACAACTTTTCAGGTATGTATTAAAATAGACCTGAGTAAATTAGGATACCAAAACAGATCACTACTAGGTATTTAATGTTCGGTTACACCCGAACTTAGACTTCCTTACTAGTTTTAATTTTCATTTAGATTAAAACTTTTATTGCTTTTAAAAATGTATGTGCATTCCATTTATATAAACTATTTTTTACACGTTAAAGTATCTAAATAAAATATGGATTGTATTAAATACTGCTTCATACTTTTAGTTTTAAGTAAACATGAGGTACAAATAACACTTTTTATTAAAGCATATTTAAAACGTAGTTAAAATTGATATATAATTTATCAAATACCGCTTTTATTAAGGGTGTTTAGTTAACATTAGGACATATAACACACCTTTTTTATTGGGGCATATTTAAAAGGTGGTTTTTATCTTTTGAGATCTACACATTAATGTATTAAATACTACTAGTATATCCCGTGGTCGAAATTCGACCACCTTAAATTCGTTGAACTTATTAAATCGTCTGTTAGCATTTTTCTCCAGTACCTAATGCCTAGAGGCACAAATATTGGATACATTTTTATTGCTGAAATTAATAACAAGTATATATAGTTGGGTTATTGAGGGTCGCTTTCATAACAGCTGGTTTACTCTAAAGACGGGTAATTTGACAACTAACCAAAAAAAAAAGACCAGTAATCATTAATAGGAGATGGCAAAACCGGTTAGCTTTTTTTTTAAAAAATTTGATTTTTTCACTCCAAGAAAGATGTTATCAACAGAAAAATATTAGCTTACAAATATAAGGATTCCGATTATATGTATACTCGTTTACAAATAAAAATTTTAAGGAAGAAAATAGTTGATGTCTTTATGAAAATTAACGCGATTTCTAACTACTTCGTAAATATAAAATGGAAGAAGCTACAAACTGTGTTTTTTCTTTTTGTATATTAAATATGATATATTTCTTAAAAAAAAAAAAGAGAAATAATGATAAATTGGAATAATTTTTTAGCTTTTTCTATCAAAAAATTTTATTTTTTCACTCCAAGATAGAGGTCATAAACGAAAAAATATTGAAGTATTGGGTTTCAAATATGACAAATGTAAAAAAAGAATATTATGATAAAAAGTTTTCATATGTTTCAAGGCAAAATCAATTTAGTAAAAAGAAAAAAAAAACTTAACCTGCCCTGAACCTGCAAACGCACGCATCATAGCCGGCACGCTTACCACCTGCGCCACTGCTGTATGTACAGTAAAACAGTCAGATACTGTAGTTAACAGCTTTGGCTTTTGGTGAAAACTTTTATGAATTATTACAAATGAATAATTTTTGTTAAATATAATATGCCTATACAAAACTGCTGGCCCCTGAAAAGATACCAAAATATATAATAATTGGAATTATGCATGTTTTTATGAGATACACCCTGCAATTGATTGTATGGAAAAAATGTTAGCCTATTAATATACGGATTATTATTTTAGGCAACATTAGTTAGCAATAGGTATATATCAGACTTTTTATTAAAGCATTCTTAGTGGGTGTCTTATATCTTTTGTGATCTACACATTTATAAACTTAAAGGAAGTACTGATTTGAATAGTCTGGAGTTAACATTAGGTGCAAATAAAAGGCTTCTTAAAGTATATTTTTATACGTAGTTTTTATATCTTTTGGTGACCACACATAGTGACCACCCTGATTTGCACATAGCTCCTTGCACAGCATTACGTTATTAACTGTTTCGAACTCAAGCTTATTTCGTAATTTAGTCTTGATTAAACTCATTTCAAAGAACTTGCGCTCGGCAGCTGCAGAGCTATCCGGCAAAGACAAAAGGTTAAAAATAAAAGAAGTAAGCTCTTTAAAAGCTGGATCGTTAAGCCCATTTAAATATCAAATCAAATCAATTAAGCCCATTTAAATATCAGCAAATATCTTTTCACAGAAACGAAAAATTAAAAAGCGCTTTTACCTAATTTGCTAGGCCTAAAGGATGCAAATACCTATACTTACTTATCCATTTTTTGCAGTTTGTCAATCCAAACTGGATGCTATCAGTTTCACTTTTTTTGTTAAGTGGGATGCTTTTCAGCAAGATGAAACTTTGGTTTACTTCGCAAATAACTGTAAAAAGAAATTAGCGATGAAATCGATTATGGTGAAAAAGTACCATATCGGCCAAATCAGTACCAAAGTACCATTACTAAAAAAAAGTACCACTTTTGGTACTAAAGTACCAACTTCGGCAACCGTGGCCACTTTACGCTCGCGGTTACCAATACAAGCTTACATTTCATTTGCCCACCTATAATATAGAGATCGGCAAAATGGTATGTGAGAGTGTATTGGTAAACAAGAGAGTAACTTCGCCACAGTGGTGCTAAGAACAAAACTGTAGCGTCAGTTGCTTAAAGGACAGCAGTCGTGCTGATGCCTAAATTATATGACAATATTTATGCGCGACTAAAAATTACTGCTAAGCATTTTTGAAGTTTACTTCTATAGCGGCATGCATTTGGGAAAAACTGTCACGAAAATTGGAAGACAACAACCATATGAGTGTTGTTGTTGCGAAGCTACAGCGCTTACAGTATGTAGGTATAATTAAATCCAACAAATGATGTGGTGAGTAATCGAGATGCGTGGTAGAAATACCTTCAAAGGTGTCCCCATGTGTGAAATACAATGTTTGCCGCATTGCATTCAACAGTGAAAATAGCCTAGCTGATAGGCATTTGATTGTTTAACTAGAAGTTGCGGGTTCGAGTCGCGACAGGTTGAACGTTTTTTTAAGCTTTTTTTTTTTTTTATTTGAAGTTTAAACCCACCATTCTTTTATTTGAGCGTTGAAAACCGCACTCCGGTGCCAGAGAGTTTAAAAGCTAATTTACCATATTTACATACATATGTAAATATAAATTTGTGAAATATATGCATATGTACATATGAATGTACACATGTGCCGCTATTTATGAGCAAAATGTTGCATATTTTGAGATTTGAAATTACATGTACTATGTAATATTCTATTCAGTTGACTGAATTCAGCGAAGTCGGAGTAAAACGCCATAGAGATCGGGTTGTGCTTACTGTTTCCAGGTTTTCATAATTTTGTTAGTTACACCATATTGCGTTTAGGGATCGATATGCCGCAAAATAGGAACGGGGCTCGTGACCAACGGCGAATGCTAACTAGAATAACTAGAACTAGAAAAACCCCAAAAACTTCAATTGAACGCACACGTGAATATCGTGCACGCCGGCGGACATTAATGAATGTGCTAAACAGTGAACCCGGTGGCCGTAAGTACCTTTTTACACAAGTGCTTATCGCCCGTTCCAAAGTAAAGATGTGAAAATAAAAATTTTCGTTTTTCGGGTTTTTATGATAAACATAAATAACTGACTGATGAGATTGTTCTCTAAATTGAAAAAATAAAAGTTTGAACTCGTTTTCCCAAAAAATTAAAATTTTGAAATACATCTCTTTACTTTTGAACGAGGGATATGTATTTCGTTATCAAATCTTTCTTATTTGATATTTGTTGTAGTGGATATATCACCTGTGCAAGAACATGCTCCCATTGGACATAATGATGTAGTTCATCCTTGTGAGTACTCAAACACTTTTACATAGATATTTATATGTATATATGTACGCCCATTTAATTCAATTGTGTCATAACTCTAAAATTACGATTTTTGAACTAATTGCGAGAAATTGTGCCCATGATCTTTGTTGCGTAAACAATCTTTGGGGATGGTTAAGATAAAAATTAAATAATACCTGTTAACAGCTGAAATGGATTTTCTGAAAAGCTACATATTTGTGCATATGTATTTTGAAAAGTGCCACTGCTTAAAATAAATGAGCGATATGTATATATATGTAAACATCGTTTTGTTCATTAGTCTTAAAACCTTAATTTATAACTAACATTTCAGCTGAGCCACAAGCGGATATACATCGTCAAGTTCCGTACTCACATTTTCACCGAAACACAGTTGCCCACAGAGAGTTTCAAACAAAGTTTTTAGACAATCCGTTTGGATATGTATGCTCCGTGTGTGATCGATTGTGGTTCAAGTTGGATTTAAAACCACCACGCGCAGAACATGAACAACTTTTAAGCGAAATTATTGAAAATTATAACGCCACTGAGCATATTTTACTGTGCAATACGTGTTACAAGGCTATCCACAAAAAAGTTATTCCAACGATGTCTAAATTTAACGGTTTTAAATACCCAAAAATACCAGAGTTTTTGCCACCTCTAGATTTAATTACCGAGAGACTCGTCTCTCCACGAATTCCTTTCATGCAAATAAGGCGGTTGCGACACGTTCATGGGCAATACGGAATTTATGGGCAAATAATTAATGTACCCGTCGACGTGAATAATATGGTAAGTCATTTACCTCGAAATATAGATGATGACCATTGCATTAATGTTCATATCAAGAGGAAGAAAATTCACAAATCAAGCTTTTTATCGGGATTGGTAAATAAAAGAACACTTCGTTTATGGCTTCAATATTTGACGCAAACACCACTATATGTTATGTACGATATTAAAATCGATGAAAGCTTTTTCAATAAAGATAGTATTATTGAAATCAATAGAGAAGAAATAAGTGAAAATATACCACTGGAAAAAGTCTAACTGCGCAGCAACAAACTCTGATGTGGAATGATGATGAGTATTTACGCATTGCACCTGGGCAGAATAATCTTCCGAAAAGCATAATTTTTGATGAACACGCTGAAGAACTCTCCTTTCCATCGATTTACTTAGGCCATTTCCGTACATTCAGAGAGGGAGTAAACGCTACACAATTTATAATAGCGACTAGTGAATTAAGAAGATCTGACAGACGGGGAGTTTCTCCGTATCATTTATTGTACGTTGCTATGAAAATTATGAGGTTAAGAGTCCGTGATTCACTCACTATTGCTTTCAAGCATGTAGGAAGAAACACCAATATTACACGACAGCAAATTGAATCAGAGGAGTATATAAATAATTGTATAGAAAGTAATTTAGCTTTCTTGCGATCCATACCAAATTCTCTTTGGTATTGGAAAGAACGCAAACGGGACCTTTTCGCAATGATTCGACAGGTAGGCAAACCTGCGATGTTTCTCATGTTGAGTGCCAATGAAATTGGATGGACAAATTTAATACAAGTACTATATAAATTAAAGAATAATGGACAAGAAATATCAACGGAGGAAGCCGAGTCATTGGATTACATATCAATAACTACGCTTGTAAATGAAGATGCTGTGACTTGTGCAATATATTTCAATAAAATAGTCAATATTATTTTGAATATTCTTCAGTCGAAGAAAAATAGCCCCTTTGGAACTTTTCATGTAGTCGACTATTTTAAACGAATCGAGTTCCAACATAGGGGTAGCCCCCATGCCCATATTTTATTGTGGTTGAATAATGCGCCATCGGATGCGCTTGGCACAGGTAAGCAAAATGCTATAGCTATGATAGATCAATTGATATCAGTTTCTTCAGTCGAAGCTTCTGGATATATTCGCTTGCAAACTCACAAGCATACTTTTACCTGCTACAAAACAACAAACGCTAACCAGCCTCAGAAATGTCGATTTGATGCTCCATTTATGCCGTGTAAGTTTACGACGATATTGAAACCAATGCAGAAAAATCATCCAGAATATTTTAGTTATGCTCGGCGTTATAAACAATTACAAGTTAACCTCGAGAACAACGATTACGAAAGTATTGAATCATTTTACGAAGAAAATCAAGTTTCATCAGACGAAGATTACTTTTCCATTCTTGAAGCTGGCATTGTCAGGCCGAAGGTATTTTGAAAACGACAGCCGAGTGAAAAATGGCACAATGCTTTCAACCCTTTCATTTTCAATATATTACAATCAAATACAGATTTTCAGTTCATCATCGAAGAATACTCTTGCGCTGCGTACTTGGTTGAATACGTTAATAAAACCAATAGAGGAATTAGCAACTTACAGCGACAAATTCTGGATATAATGGATGATAATCCTGAGTTCGATATAGTTGAAATAACACGGAAAATGAGTGTCAATATGCTTAACACTGTTGAATTAACAAGTCAAGAAGCAGCGTGGTACCTACTTCGTGAACCGATGTCCAAAAGTTCAGTATCCGTAGTTTATATCCCTACCGTATGGCCTATTGAACGACAGCGTATTAGACGAACACAAAAAGAATTGGATGAAATGAGTACCGACGGAAGTTCAACAAACGTTTGGAAAGAAAATTGGTTTGATAAATATGAGAAACGCCCAGAAGATATGGAGGGGTTGACACTTGCGGAATTCGTTTCTGAATACACCAAAAGTTCAAGAGGAGTGTATATTCGTCGGAAGCAACGTCGTATCATTCGTTATAGAAATTATGATATAGCTTCAGATTTTAATGAATATAAACGAGAAATGGTGACTTTATACATCCCATTTCGCACTGAATGAAGAGGCTGAAATTCTTGACGAAATGAAATTTATTGGGATCTACGATGAAAACGAAAATCATATTTTGGAACGTCGTAGAGAGTTTGAGTCAGATTTAGACATAAACAAGACCATAGAGATTTGTCGACAACTTTGTCGTGAAGATGACCAAGGGAACGAAACCAATGAAATCCGCGAAGTTACTACCAGATTTCCAGAGTGCAACCCATTCCAAACATTGTATGATAATCCAAATTCGAACGTAAACAGTGATTTGCGCTTAGCGACATTAAATAAACTGGGAGCTATTGCCAAACGAAAAGAAAATGTCATGCCAAATGAAGAATTTTATAAACTCATGAGGATGTCAAACCAAAAACAAAAGGAACTTTTGATGCATGTCATTCACAATCTGCAATTACAAAATCCATCTATGTTGCAAATCTTCTTCACGGGACCTGCCGGGTGCGGAAAAACTTTTGTGATTAAACTCTTGATGGAAATTTATAACCGATATTCAGAAAGCGATGGATTTTGCAATGCTTATATAACTTGTGCTTCAACTGGAAAAGCTGCTATTGCTATTGATGGGACAACGATACACACTGCACTAAAGATAAGTATTTCAAAGTTGCTTCCGCTATCAATTGAAATAGCACAACAATATAGATCCCTGTTTAAATACGTTCGAGTATTGATTATCGACGAAATTAGTATGATAGGGGCCGAGCTGTTGTCCCAAGTTGATTCCAGACTAAAACAGATCACTGGTAATTTCCAAACAAACTTTGGAGGTTTGGATCTTATTTTAATTGGCGATCTACGTCAGCTACCACCTGTTCGTGCTACACCGATTTATAAGCAAATCAAGAACCAATTAGCAGGTCCAACACTATGGCGGGGGCTAAAATTTTTTGAACTAAATGAAGTGATGCGACAGAGCAATCGAACTTTTTCAACAATATTAACAAAAATTGGTGATGGCCAGCTGTTAGACGAGGAAGAGTTGGAATTAATGGAGTCACGATTTTACTCCGAAGAGGAGGCTGACACAATTTGTCCAAATGGTATACGATTGTTTTTCGATAATCATTCAGTTGCTAATTACAATAATAAAATTTTAAACTCTGCAATCGAAAAAGTCCTTTCCGAAGCAACAGGTGTATACATTGGTTGCCAAGGTGTTGAACAGCAAACTTCTCTGAGGCAAAAATTACACAAAATGTCCGTTATCGATACAGGAGGTTTGCCTTATGAAATTACGTTGGTTGTCAATAAACCATACATCCTAACAACTAATATTGACGTGTCAGATGGGTTAGCTAATGGAGCTACCGGAAACTTAATTTTTATAGAATATAATGACAATGGGGAGATTGTTCGCTTATGGCTGCATTTCGCTGATTCTGCTAAAACTGGTGAAAAAATCAGAAGAAAAGCAGCGGCGTTAATACATAAGTACAATATTTCACAACTGGCAGTGCCAATAGACCGAAGAACTTCCTCTATACCATTAACACGCAATAAAACAGTTGTTGTAAAGCTAAACCATTTTCCTCTGGTCTCTGCGTGTGCGATAACGATTCATAAGTCACAAGGCGGTACATTTGGTGAGATCGTCTACCAGTATGATAAATCACATGCTCAACAGCTACTATACGTTGCATTATCACGGGTAACATCGATCCAAGGGCTTAATCTTGCCTAAAAAAAAATGATAGAACATTTTATCACGGCCGGAGACCAATAGTATCCACAATTGAGTTGCGAGTTGAATTTGAAAGGCTTAACTTGAATCGACTTGAAACAATTGAAAATGTATTATATGATTTTATAAATGCGAGAAATGGATTGTCATTATTCACTTTTAATTGTCAAAGCTTACGCGCTCATTTACAAGATATTCAACTAGACAGAATAGCATCATCGTCGGATTTTCTAATTCTTTCCGAGACGTGGATTGATAATGATACGTTTTTAGACATTCCCAATTTCGATAAAGTAATCCAATTTAAAATACAAAATACAAGAGCTGGTGGGGTTGCGATCTACCATAACAGACATGACCGGGGTAGTGTTGTTACTCCACAAACAACACTCAACGCAAAGCAATTGGAATCAATGTCCGTTCAGATTTCTAAGGTGGGAGAAATATGTGCTTGTGAGCATACATTGGGTAGCAACAAAACAATTGTAATTGTAGCAATTTATATTTCTCCCAATAAAGCAATAACTAAAATTATTGAATTCATCCACGAGGGTTTAATAAAATATACCACAAAAGATTACCACAAAATGCCAATGATTTTATGTGGAGTTTTCAATGTAAATTTTGCCTCGGATACATCAATCTCATTAATTGAATTTCTCGCCACCAAATTTAATTTAAAGCTTTGCAGCAGTCGCACTGAATCTACAACGCGATCAAAAACAGCAATTGACGCCGTGTTTCAAAGGATAAAATCGAAACTAAGACATATGTTTCATATTTTAGTTATCATAAGCCTCTGGTATCTTTTGTAGAAATTTGATTAATAAAAATAATAATAAAATGAAAAGTCTAAAAATATTCCTTAGTTTAATTTAAAGAAGGTTACACTTCAGAATTACCGATATCTGCACCAGAGTATAAAATCACCATTGCTTTATTTCAGAGTTTATAATTCAACATCATCACGCTCATAATATATATATTATATATTATATAATATACATATATATTATATATTAGTTATATAACTAAAAGAGAGAGGAAAAATGTATTGAAAAAACTGAAAGATCAGGTTGATTTTAGTTATTCTGCATCAAAAGTTGAAAATCGCCAAATTTCACATCCACCGTTCGTTTTCTGAGGCGACGATATAGCAGCTAGTGATACTTTGTATGTATATGTGTGTGGGGAATTTTACGAACTAACCACACAAAACTCATAGCAAACGCACCATAGACGGCATTTGACATAAAAATAAAAATGTCGATATGGCATATGTGGTAAGCGTGCGAATGAGCACGCAAAAGGTCGTGGGTTCGAGGCTTTCTACTTTTTTCCAATTTGTTGTTTTTTTTTCATTGTGTTTTTTTTTTTTTAATTATTTAATGCAAAACGGCACTTACATCATAATTGAATTTGATTTTTTCTTTGTAATGGAATTTATTACGGTTGTGATATTTTGTGAGAAATATAATTACCGATATCTGTAAACAAATGAATTTTCATAATTTTGTTGTATACGTTTAGGGACCGATATGCCGAAAGATAACAACAGGGCTCGTGATAGACGGCGAAATGCTAAATTATAGAAGTAAACTTCCCTTGGGTGTGCACGGCACACACTTTCTTTTTTTATGATTCCAGATGCCTGGCAAGGCCACTCCGACATAATCGGTTTAAGGGCTTATCAGGGGTTTACAAGCAGCGTCTGATCACCTAGTGGTGCGGCTGTAAGCGGGCGTCTGTCTTGGATCAAGCGGCTCGATATATAAAAGTGCACTTAAATTACAACCTCCCGTGGAACGGGTTGTGCATTGGGTTTGGGACCCACCACATAAAACAACGTACCAATGAAATTCAAAAAAGCCTCGGATATGAGAACCCCCTTTTTAGATGACGACACACGCAAACGAAACAAGGACTACGATTTAAGGGCATGCACCTGGAATGTCCGGTCCCTCAATGGGGAAGGTGCCGCTGCCCGGTTGGTTGAGGCCCTGAGGAAGGCTAAAGCTGACATCACCGCCATACAGGAGATGCGATGGACGGGGCAAGGTAATATGAACAAACCACCTTGCAACATTTACTGGAGTGGGCATGTCGACAAGCGCAGATTTGGCGTGGGATTTGTGGTGGGAGAGAGACTCCGTAATCGAGTACTGTCGTTCACACCCGTGAATGAGCGTCTCGCTACAATCCGCGTAAAAGTACGATTCTTTAACATCTCGTTTATCTGCGCCCACGCTCCGACGGAAGAGAAAGACGACGTGGAAAAGGATGCATTCTACGAGCGCCTGGAGGAAACTTACGAGCGCTGCCCCCGTCATGACATCAAAGTCGTGCTTGGTGACTTTAACGCCAGGGTGGGCAAAGAGGGTGTATTTGGACCCACAGTCGGGAAGTTCAGCCTGCACGACCAGACTTCGCCAAATGGATACAGGCTGATCGACTTCGCCGGTGCCCGAAACATGGTCATTGCCAGCACCAGGTTTATGCACAAGAAGATCCATCAGGCTACATGGCTGTCTCCCGATCGAAGAACGCGAAACCAGATCGACCACATTGTGATAGACGGACGGCATGCTTCTAGCGTTTTAGATGTTCGCACAATAAGAGGTCCAAACATCGACTCCGATCACTACCTAGTAGCAGCTAAGATTCGTACCCGCCTCTGTACGACAAAACAGGTGCAACAGAAAACGCAAGGAAAGCTGGACGTCGAAAAGCTGCAATCGCAACAGACCGCCAATGATTTTGCAGACCGACTCTCACACCTGCTCTCTGAGAGCACAATTCAACCCAGTGGAATGCATGAGCAGTGGGAGCACATCACAGGAGCACTCCGTACCGCAGCCGAAGAAGTAATTGGATTCCGGCGAACGAGAAGAAACAACTGGTACGATGATGAAGAGTGCCGAGCTGCAACGAAAAGAAAGAACGAAGCCTACAAGGCAACGCTAAGATCGAGTGCAACAAGGAGTGTGTGTGAACACTACCGCGAGTTGAAAAGGGAAGCGAGGCGACTTTTCCGGGCAAAAAAAAGAGAGGCAGAAAAGCGTGAAATCAATGAGCTTGAGATGCTAGCCAATGGGAATAATGCCCGAAAATTCTATCAAAAAATTCGACGAATGACGGAAGGTTTCAAGCCCGGGGCAAATTCCTGTAAGAACGAGAACGGCGACCTGGTGACTGATGTTCAGAGAATACTAGAGATATGGAGGGATCACTTCTCTGCCCTTTTAAATGGAGAAATTGAGCAAGAAACCAGAGAAGAGCTCGAGCCCGAACCCACAATCGAAGACGACGAAATTGACGTCCCAGAACCCGACTATAATGAGGTGCGAATAGCAATATCCCGGTTAAAAAACAATAAAGCAGCTGGCGCTGATGGTTTGCCTGCTGAGCTATTCAAGCATGGCGGCGAGGAGCTGGTAAGGCGTATGCACCAGCTTCTGTGCAGAATATGGTCGGATGAATGCATGCCCGAAGATTGGAATCTAAGTGTTCTTTGCCCAATCCACAAAAAAGGTGATCCTGCAAACTGCACCAACTACCGCGGAATCAGCCTTTTGAATATCGCATATAAGGTCTTGTCAAGCGTATTGTGCGAACGATTGAAGCCTGACGTGAACAGACTGATTGGACCTTATCAGTGTGGCTTCAGACCTGGAAAATCTACCATCGACCAGATTTTTACAATACGTCAAATCCTGGAGAAAACCCGTGAGAAAAGAATCGACACACACCACCTCTTTGTTGATTTTAAAGCCGCTTTCGATAGCACGAAAAGGAGCTGCCTATATGCCGCTATGTCTGAATTTGGTTTCCCCGCAAAACTTATACGGCTTTGCAAAATGACATTGAGCAACACCACCAGCTCAGTCAGAATTGGGAAGGACCTCTCCGAGCCGTTTGAAACTAAACGAGGTTTCAGACAAGGTGACCCCCTATCGTGCGATTTCTTTAATTTGATGTTGGAGAAAATAATACAATCTGCAGAACTCAACCGCGCTGGAACAATATTCTATAAAAGCGTGCAACTGTTAGCATATGCTGACGACATTGACATTATCGGCCTTAACAACCGTGCCGTAACCTCTGCGTACTCCAAACTAGAAAAAGAAGCGGAAAAAATGGGTTTGGTGGTGAACGAAGGCAAAACGAAGTACATGCTGTCATCAAGCAAAGAGTCAGCGCATTCGCGCCTTGGCACCCACGCCACTGCTGGCACCAAAAAGTTCGAAATAGTGAAGGACTTCGTTTACCTTGGATCCAGCATAAACTCCAACAATAATGCCAGCCTAGAAATCCAACGGAGAATTGCTCTTGCAAATAAATGCTACTTTGGACTGAGTAGGCAATTGAAAAGTAAAGTCCTCTCTCGACGCACGAAAATCACACTCTACAAGTCACTCATCGCTCCCGTCCTGCTATATGGTGCAGAGGCGTGGACACTAACAACATCTGACGAGGCTGCATTGGGAGTATTCGAGAGAAAAGTTCTGCGAAAGATTTATGGGCCTCTACGCGTTGGCGACGGCGAGTACCGAAGAAGATTTAATGATGAGTTGTATGAGCTTTACGCAGACGTCGACATAGTACAGCGCATTAAAACACAGCGGCTTCGCTGGCTAGGCCACGTCGTGCGAATGAACGAAGACGCTCCAGCCCAGAAGGTATACTTATCGGCACCCGCCGGTGGAAGCAGAGG
Source organism: Sphenella marginata (assembly GCA_951509765.1). Classification (NCBI taxonomy): domain Eukaryota; kingdom Metazoa; phylum Arthropoda; class Insecta; order Diptera; family Tephritidae; genus Sphenella; species Sphenella marginata. Next base: position 65,752,847 of record OX608080.1, read on the forward strand.
AAGAGGAAGACCACCACTCCGATGGAAGGACCAAGTGGAGACCGACCTGCGATCTCGTGGGGTCTCCAATTGGCGCCAGTTGGCGCAAAGAAGAAATGACTGGCGAGCTATGTTGGACGGTCAAAATCGCTCAGGCGGTTAGATGGCCATTTAAAGAAGAAGAAGATGCCTTTGGGCAAATGTAGTGTATCTTATGTTATGCTTCCTTAGGGACCCGGGAATATAATATTAAGAGACATTATAACTCTTTTCATAAAGATTTTGATAAATATGATGGTGTGGAAAGAGACAATATTTTTCGGGAAAGAAAGAATATGCTTTTTTTTGCTTTTATCCCTTTTTAACATTGTTTTCGCATTTCTACATTTTTCATTTTGGGTAACCCATTGCTTATACTTTTGTAAAAGCATATTCTTTTTTCCCAAAAAAATATTGTGGCTTTTCATATTTATCTAAATCTTTATATGTACATATAAAGATTTAATATTTTCATTTATTTGAAATCAACTAAAATGAAGAGCGTAAGCATACGTGTGAAGAGCGTAAGGCTCATTTGAGTTAGCTTTGCCGATCTTTCATATAGACCTATAAGTATACTACCAGTGTTGGCGAAAGTATGTTAATCATTAATGGCAGATCAAATTTCCGCTTATGTTAAGTCCAACAATCTATTGTCCCCTCTACAGTCAGGTTTCCGACCGAAACATATGTAGCTGTTCCACTGCAATGATGAAAATACTTGACGATGTTAGAATACACTTCGTGAGGGCAACCTCACACCAAGCAGCAACTAAGGGCGACCTGGGGGGTGGCAGCACCAACAGGGTGGCGAGTGTATCTGCGTCGGCAACGACGGGCTCGCTCCCCCCTGCTGATGCCGACCGCTCATCAGGCGAACGGACGGCAACCCGTCTCCACACGGCAAGGGATGTGGCAGAGGTCTCACGACCAAGCCACGCTCAGCTCGAGGAGAGGGAGGCCGCAAGAAATATTCCAACCGGTGAACCGACTGCGATGGCAACTACGGGTCGGCCCAACCAGGACACACGGAGGGCAACCTCCTTGGGCGCGGGCGACGAGGTGAGGGCCAGCACCAGTAAGGCCGCAGCGACAGTTGCGCTGGCAACAGCGAACATAGCTGGACCTGCTGATGCTGTACTCCCACTAAGCGCCGGTACAGCTACCACTCTCCCGACGAATGCGGAACTATAGCAACGGCGACGCAACGGTGGTCATTATCTCCACCAGCGGCACGAAGTTAACCTTTGCGTCGGTCTACATGCCGTATGACTCAGAGGAACCTCCACCACAAAACAACGTGAGGCAATTGGTGACCGACCACAGCAACGGCCACTTACTTATCGGAATGGATGCGAATGCCCATCACATCCAATGGGGGAGTTCCGATATCAACATTAGAGGTGAGTCACTTTTTGATTACCTGCTAACAACTAACCTGGTAGTTTGCAACGTAGGCAATGAGCCAACGTTTATTACTAAAAACCGAAGAGAGGTAATAGACCTTACTGTTTGTAGCGAAAGCGCTTCTAGGTGGGTCAGAAAATGGCGCGTTCTCGATGAACACTCGTTCTCTGATCACCGATATATAGAAATAGTTTTAGACTTCTTAGTGGAACAACCCACTGTGAAACGTAACCTACGTAACACAAACTGGGAGGTACACAACGAAATACTAGCTAGGGAACTACCGGAACTACCCTCCCAAATTCCTTCATCAACTGAGGAACTGGAGGATCTGGTCACAACCCTCAACTCGGCACTCTCGAATGCCCTGGAGCAAGCCTGCCCAGTGCCAACAGCGCGCGGTAAGCGTAAACCCCATTGGTGGTCCCAAGATTTGGACTCACTTCGGATATCCTGCAGGAAGCAATTCAACACAGCCAAGAGCCTCGACACCGAGCTCCAATGGCTGGAATACAAGGAAAAATTAAGAACCTATAAAAAGGCTCTAAGACAGGCGAAAAGAACTTCGTGGAAGAACTTCTGCACTGGTGTTGAAAGTGTCGAGGACACTTCGAGACTAAGGTGCATACTATCAAAGACGCAAACCGCTCTGAGTTTCTTGCGGAAATCTGACGGCACCTGGACCAGCTCAGAAGGGGAAACCCTGGAGTTACTCTTGGATACACATTTCCCGGGAAACTTGCAGAGTGCACCAACAATACCTGCAACGAACCGGTCGGTGAACATACCCATAACGGAGGACAGGGTAAAATGGGCAGTGAAAAGCTTTAAGCCTTTCAAAGCTGCCGGACCTGACGGGATCATCCCCGCACAACTTATCAATACCTTGGACATAACAGCCAAATGGTTAAGTCATACTTACAAAGCATGCCTAGCTCTCGGCCACATCCCGAGTGCATGGAAAAGTGCTACTGTGGTCTTTATCCCTAAGGCAGGGAAGGCCTCTCACTACGAGCCAAAGGACTACAGACCCATCAGTCTCTCATCCTTTGTACTCAAGACTCTGGAGAGGATAATCAGCGATTACCTCACTACCACTATTGATAGCAACCTAATATCAGGCTATCAACACGCGTACACCAAGGGACGATCAACGGAAACGGCGCTTCACAGCCTAGTTTCTGTGATCGAAACATCTTTGGAGAACAAAGAATATTGCCTGGTATCCTACCTGGACATTGAAGGGGCTTTCAACAACATAACCCCGGAAGCCGTTAACATTGCCCTTACAAACTTGGGTGTAGATACATCCCTGGTGGGATTTAGCGATCAACTTTTAAGAGGGAGGATAATACTCTCATCCTTTGGTGAAGTTGAGATGAAACGCTACGTCACAAGGGGCACACCACAAGGCGGTGTCCTCTCGCCACTCCTATGGAACCTCACAGTGAACTCGCTGCTAAGAGATACCTGCTGGGGAGGCGGGAAGGTTGTGGCTTACGCGGACGATCTGGCCATTGCATACAGAGGCAAGTTCCCACAAACTTTATGCGACTTGATGCAGGCAGCTCTACGGGAGGTTGCCTCATGGTCCTCTCGATGCGGGCTAAGCGTCAACTCAGAGAAAGTGGAACTTGTTCTATACACCAAACGGTACAAAATACCACCCCTAGCTCTACCAGAACTAAACGGGGTGCGCCTCGAACTAGCCGATAAGGCGAAATTCCTAGGAGTAATTCTAGACAAAAAGCTGAACTGGAAAGATAATCTCGTTCAGCGTCAAAATAAAGCTTACATAGCATTATACACGTGTAAGAGAGCGATTGGGAGGAAATGGGGACTCGGCCCCAAAACCTGCAAATGGATTTACACTGCGATTATACGACCCATACTTCTCTACGGAGTCGTAGTATGGTGGCCTGCCCTGGGCAAGGCGTCATACCGAAACTTACTTGACAAGGTCCATAGGTCCAGTATGATCAGTATCAGCGGGGCCCTGAGGACTGCACCGAGTGAAGCTCTTCAGGTCATCCTTGACGTACTGCCTGTAGACCTTGCAGGATACCAAGCAGCGGCAGCATCAGCCCTGCGTCTGAGGGAAACGTCCTGCTGGAGTATAAAAACCACGGGGCATTCCAGCATACTGAACCAATACAGTTTTCTCCCCACAAGAACGGATCGCTGTGCGACAACAACAGCTGATGACCGTTACTTCAAAATACGTATTCCCAGAAGGGAAGACTGGGAGGAGCCTAATAATTGCTTTACGGCGAAAGGCGGTGTGTCCATATACACCGACGGCTCTAAATTAAACGGTAGAGTGGGAGGAGGGGTTTACTCGAAGGACCAAAACCTCGAACTGTCTTTCAGACTACCGGATCACTGCAGTGTCTTTCAGGCTGAAGTTTCAGCAATATGGGAAGCCACTAAAAAGATAGGGAATGACACTATCGGCAAGGAAATTTTTATTTTTAGTGATAGCCAAGCGGCCATCAAAGCTCTCGGCTCGTACTCGGTCAATTCTGAACTTACGCTAAACTGTCGCCGATCTCTACAGGAGATGGCCCAACAGAACTGTGTGAACCTCATCTGGGTCCCGGGGCACAGGGACATCGAGGGAAACTGCAAGGCAGACGAACTTGCCAGGCAGGGCACGACCGAGCAGGTTCTTCCAGATAAAGAACGCTTAGGGATGCCCTTCGCCACATGCAAGCTAATGCTGAAAGAATACATCTACGACCAAGCCAAAAAAAGATGGCTCCAAACAGCAGGTTGCCAGATATCTAAGCAGACCTGGCCAAAATGGGATCCGAAGAAATCTCGTCGTATCTATACTTTAAGAAGGGATGAAATATCCAAAGTAATAGGGGTACTAACCGGACATTGTCTCATAGGCAAACACGCGGAGAGACTGGGAGTGCCCTATCGTCGGTGTTGCAGAAGCTGTAAAGAGGATGAAGAGGAGGAAACAGTCGAACACCTAATCTGCGCCTGCCCCGCCTTAACTGAGGCCAGACGGCGCTATCTGGGAGCCTCCTATCTGGTCAACCTCCGCCAAGTAGCGGAGCTGGACGTCAGGGACTTGATGACCTACATCAAGTCAACAAAGTGGTTCGAGGATGAGGAGTAACGGTGTCTATCTGTGGTATCACAACGGGCCTACCACAACTGGCCTAAGTGTGCCGTTATGGCAGCCACTTAAACCTAACCTAACCTAGAATACACTTCGATAAAGGATCACTGACATTGCTATGCCTACTAGACTCCAAAGCATTTGATATGGTTAATCATAATATCTTATATATGAAACTAAAAAATTATTTGGGCTTTTCGGACACTTCCTTAAATCTTATGATGAGCTACCTTACAGGAAGAGTGCAAAAGGCAAAGATTTAAGGCCGTATCGGCTGGTGTTCCCCAGGGGTCTGTGCTAGGACCTTTCTTGTTCAGTTTATTCGTTAACGATGTTTTTTCAGTTGGCGAATATGTTAATGTTCATGCGTATGCCGATGACGTTCAAGTATACTTGTCTAGTCGAATTGGTCTTATTGAGGACTTATATTTTAAATTAAATAGTGATCTGACTGCTATTACACAATGGGCAAGTGAAAATCATCTATGCTTAAATGCGTCTAAGTCGGTTGTGTTGCCAATATGTAACAGTGTAGTCCATGAAGACAATATTCCTGATCTGTTTATTGGCACGGATGTTCTGCGGCTTACAAATAAAATTAAAAACTTGGGCTTTGTAATTAATTCTAGGTTGACGTGCACCGATCACGTCAATAGCATAGTAAGTAGTGTTTACTGTATTCTACGAAGACTGAGAATGTCTGCTTCATTTACGCCTTTAGAAACCAGACGCAAGTTGGCTAAACAGCTCATTATGCCTCATATAACGTAGGCCGAGCTTGTTTATAGCAAGCTGGATTCCATCTCCGCCCATAAAATTGATGTCTTATTCAATAATATTACCCGGTATGTGTATGGTCTGAGAAAGTTCGATCACATATCCCTATGGCGGAATGAGATTTTGGGTTGTAGTGTTAGTGATTACCTTGCTGCTAGAAATTGTATGTATGTATATATACAAATTGTTAGAATGGAAAACACCAAGTTATCTGTTTGAGAAGTTAAATCCGTCAAGATCTATTAGGCTGCGTAACCTGAATATACCGAAATATACTTACTTGACATCATCTAGGCTATTTTTCATCAATGCTGTGAGGCTCTGGAACAACATACCTGAGTCAGTTAAATCTGTGCTAAATAGGAGTAACTACAAGGCAACTTTACTTAACTACTTTAAGTGGTGCTAGCGAAAATGACTTAAACTAACTACTTTCTTTCCTTTCATCTGTATTTCTTTCTCTATCTTCTCTATCAGCCTACATATCTTCTAAATATATGAATCCACTTAGTTATAGTTGATTTTGCTACTATTCTCTTTAGTCATAAGTTCAATCATATTATTTTATGTTAATAATGCTATGTCATTTAATTTAACTTGATGTACTTTTAAAAGACCACGGTCTTACATGAACAACCACTGTTTTTATGAAATAAATAAATAAATAAAATATTTCATACGCACTTAAAATGGGATTGAAATATTTACACAAATAAATCATTAAATGTGCAAACTTGATGCATTGAAAAAATGGGTTTCTTAAATTGCTTCAATTTTATTGTTTAACAATACATATATACCTACTAAATTCAAGATAAATACAAGATTCGCAATATAACACACGTTCTATCCCAAGTTGTTTTTTTTCTTTTCAACTTATGGTGAGTTCCAGGCGCGTATTCAGGGGGGGGAAGGGAGGGAAACCACCCCCCCCCCCCCCCCCCCCCCAATTTCCGAAAATTAAAAAATATACTTCTGTACTAGAATAATTACTCTATTCACTTTTAAACTCCCTGTTAAGAAATTAGCATTAATTGCAAAATAAAAACACGAAAGAATAAAATTAAATAATATTTCACACTGAGAGAAGATTTTGGTAGTCGCTAATCAATTATCAGAGCAAGTCTGAGAGGTCACAACTAAATTCCTGCAACGGTTCACTCATTTGGCGCATTAAGAAACTCGAGAAAAATTATCAGACTTGCTCTGCATAAGATCAACTTAGCATCTCATCTACATAGCATGTTAACAACAGCAAGAGTCATGCGAACTCAAGTCTGTTGAAATTTAAATTAACTGCTTTTCGAGTTATGAATACAGCGGACGAAAATCGTAAAAATGAGTGTTTAACCAAAAAAATTACCAAGAAGTTAAAAACACTTACTAAAAATTACCAAGCAGTACACAACGCAGTCGTATTGAATTATCAGAGAAAGTAACAATTAAATTGTACTTATACTTGTCAGGGGATAAAAGTTTAAAAGTAAAAGCCCGGTAGGTATGCTGTTGCAAAGAAAATGCTCAAGAAATATTTTCAATTATTTTTGTTTTGACGTTCCGTTCTGCATGTTGAATAAATCCAATTTATATGAATGACAATGTTATTTTATTATATTGTTTGTTTTTATTTTTCCGAAGCTTCAGTTTTTCTTCAAGAAACAAAGCGACAAATATTTACTTCTTGCCAAAGCCAGAGTTGCGCAGGTCGCTTTTTTGAAAAATTTTCCAGAAATTTGCAGTAGAAAAGTAGAAGAGGTTCTGACACAAGAAATTTTTCTTAAGCGTTTCGGCTCTATTCAATATCCACTCTACTTTTGAAGTAACTCCTGAAGAAATTCTAAACAAAATTTCAAAACAAACAATAAAAATAAATATTGTTTTGTACACTGCTAAAAGTTTTAGCCTAGATTTAAAACTTTTTGGGGCTATATATACACCTAGACCAGTAAGTCTGCGTTCAAAGTGTTGTTTGGAATTTCCAGTAAGATTAACTTCCTTTGACTAATTTCATTATTTTTGTATGAAAGAATGTGTAAAAACACAATAAAAATACTGCAACTCAAAGTTAAGAACTTTGTGGAAAATTCATGAAAATTCAAGAAAACTCGAAAAATTTTCATCAAAATTACTAAATTTTTAGTAAAATTTTTTAGAGTTTTTTCGAGTATGTAGTTTTGTGGCCCGTTCAATTAAAGTGAGCAAAGATACCAATCTTAAGCCTCTAGAAGAATTACTCGATTTTTGGCAATTTTTTTTTCTAGCCAAAATTTATAAATATGATCTAGACAAATTTATAAGCGTAATATTTTTATATTGAAGAAAATGCTCTTGGTCGGCTCTTGACAATTTAACTGGCTACAAAGCTGCAAGCTCGAAAATAATCAAATTTTACCTGAAAGTTAGAAATTTTGATGAAATTTTTTCTAGTTTTCTTGAATTTTCATGAGTTTTCCACAAAGTTCTTAACGTTGAGTTGAAGTATTTTTATTGTGTATTTACACATACTATCATTCAAAAATAATGAAATTAGTCTAAAGAAGGTAATTTTACTGGACATTGTAAAAAAAATTCGGTTACGCCGGTTGTCATAGAAATGCGCCTAATAAAAATTATTAAAATTTTAAACCGAAAGAAATTTAGAATTTGTGTCGGTAATTGAAAGGTTTGGAATTTACTACCAAAGAGTTTTAAAAATTGTGTAAAGTTTTTAGCCGTGTAGAAAGAGGAAAATTTCAAATAAATATAAGTATAAATATGTAATATGTAAAAATATAAATGAAGGGCGAGAGTGCAAAAGGGCCTAACCCACAATTTCAAAATTTTTCAAGGCGCGAGAAAAACGTTCGCATTTTTCGAATTTTCAGTGTATTGATCTGAAAGTGAAATCACTTTTAGATCTTGATAGCATTTCTTAGGGGTTCAAATTTCATGCGATTCGGTGCAGTAGTTTCGGAATTACGAGACTTCGAATTTCTCATGGGCCCAGGCCCAGGCCCGTGCGCACGGAGGGGGTTCTGGGGGTAGGCGTAAAGAGAATGTTTTCAAACATTTTCTGAGGTTTTTTTTTATTTCACCTATTAGAAGGTAAAGATCGCATTTTTCATGGACGTTTATCAATAGTCTGGCTTTGGTTTGTTAATCGTCGAGATCTAAAACTGCTCAGCTACAGAGAAAACCTCATCAGCTATGTAAGGTAGATAAAAAATAGATGACACAATTAATAAATAATTAGTTGACAGCGAATAGTTATTGTAAAGAATAAAGATAAGAATCAAAGGATATGAAATCAAATTGTTGATATGTATTTAGGATAGAAAGAATTGACTTTTGTATGCTGCATAGTGAGTCTGAAATATCAAACGTACCAGAATGAGAGTTATAATCTTGACACAAACAACGAAAAGGCTCATTTAATTCAAAATTAGTTCGACACTGTTTCAAGATAAGTGGTTTAAAATGTACATTGAAATTCACTTCGCTCAAAAGAAACGGGGTTACGATTGAACCATTTAGTAATTTAGTAATGAAAACAGTTCCAAGCAGTTCCCTCCGACTAGAAAGGCTGTGAAGATAAATTAGTTTTAAGCGACTCGTATACGATGGCAAATTATACAAGGGATCCCAGTGAAGATCTCTTAAGGCAAATATTAAAAATTGTTTTTGAACTGATTCTTAGCGATCCACGAGGACCTGGTAACGTGGGTTCCAAATTATACAACCGTATTCAAGTATCAGTCTGACTAATGTAGTAAAGAGTTTTAGTTACATAAATTCTTTAGACCATCGTTTAACAAATGCTAGAACGCCTCTAGCTTTATTGACTGTTAAGTTAATGTGGCAGTTAAAACTGAGTTTTTAGTCCATAGTAACCCCAAGTTCAACAAAATCATACATTTGCTCAAGACTATAACTGTTAATTGTATAGGAAGCTGGCTGTGATATTCCTCTCGAAAAACCCATGTACTTACATTTCTTTAGATTAAGCGGCCTATAATTTAAATCGCACCAAGTAACTAGTGTATTTAGATCTGATTGAAGCTTCTTCGAATGACAAAGCTTTACATCGTCGGCATACATTAAAATTTTCGAAAATTATATTACTGTAGAAATATCATTTATAAACAACAAGAACAGAATCGGGCCAAGATGGCTTCCTTGAGGAACTCCTGAGGAGACATAAATAACATCGGATTCACAATTTTTAAATACTACTTTTTGTGCTCTGTCGCTAAGGCAAGAAGAGATCTAGCGATTGAGACCCTCTGGAAACAGAACTGATCCAGTTTATGAATAAGTAAAGAGTGACACACTTTATCGAAAGCTTTACTGAAATCAAAGTAAATTCAAGTAAGTTTGTAACGGTGGACTTTCCCTTACAGAACCCGTGTTGACAGTCGGAAATCAAGGTAGAGATAGGATTCGTAAGCTGATTGGTAACATTAGCTTCACACACTTTTGGGATGGCAGAAAGCTTTGCTATGCCACGATAGTTCTCTATAGAAGCCTTGCTTCCGCTTTTATGAAGCGGTAGAAGAAACGACTCTTTCCATGGTTTTGGAAAAACACCACACTTTAGTGACAGATTGAACAAATTGGTAAGGGGTTGGTAAATATTGTTAGCACACTTCTTCAAGAAGCATGTAGGAATCCTATCAGGACCGCATTTAAAAAATTCATTTAAAGTTTTCAGATAAATAAGAACATCATTGGCGCATATAGTTGGCCAATTAATTAAATTGTTCCCATGTAGCTCATAGGGATAATTTAGAAAGTCAGAATTGGTGACGGCAGAATAGTTAGAAGGAAAAATTGCGCAAAGAAATTATGACCCAAAAGAAATAAAAAACGACCCCAAATAAGCTTCAGAAAAACACCAATAAAAGGCTCCGCAGTTCATTTAAAAATAGTCAAAAAACGCTTGAAATTCATCGAAATCGGACTCATTTCGGACTCTTTTTTATAACTCCGTTGAATTTCCCGCGTAGAGCGATTTTTCGCTCCATTTGGGCTCCGAAAGAAACTCATTTTGGAGAGTAAAGCTCTGAGAAAGAGCGTTTTATGGTCCGAAAGGAGTCTTTTTTTGCACTTTCAGTTAGCTGAGATATGCCATCATATCACCAATTCTCTATCAAATACAGAAAAATGTGTACCATCAAAAAAATTTTCTTGGGTATAGTTTTAGGTATCAGAGTATGCAGTTTTAGAAAAGTTAAAGAACATTTAAATTTATGATGTATGGGTCTAGGTATCTGTTTCAGCAAATATGTTTATCTTAGTGGAAAATGTATGCGAATTCAAATCTAAATTAAAACCCCCCCCAAGGCCAATTCCTGCGCACGGCCCTGCATGGGCCTAACCCGAAGGTGCCTTTCACTTTGCCGGCGTCAGCTATTGTTCATTTCCTGTTTTTATATAATTATTATTGCACACCCACATCAACAGTCGGAGACTGTTTCGCACTGATGTTTTTCCCCTTGGCTGTCGTATACGCGTGACCCTGGCGTCGCGATTCGCGACGAGAGTCTCGTTGTCTTGGCATTTCTCCGCTAGTTTTCAATCTAGTGAAATGAAATAAAGTGGAAAATGATTAGTGGGGATTACTCCACAACGCCTTGATTGCGGTTTTTTGATATTTTGATTAAAAATTGCCAATACAAAACGATTTACATAAACGTCAACATACCGATCGCACTTTGAACGGTAACAACATAACCTAGGAAAACACAATCAAAAAACACTGTCGTAGGATAATTACTTGAAGCTTCTCATTAACGCTAAACACCCTAGATGTCGTCGCAGACTTATGGTTTTTGTTTAAACTTGAGCGATATGAACAAAAACACGGTTTACCCATAAGGCGCAACGCCTACGTGACAAGACGTGTTTTGGCAAACTGAAAAAATTAAAACCTCAATTTCGAAAAAAGTGTGGGTTAGGCCCTTTTGGCCTCTCGCCCTTCAAATATGTATGTGGGTATTTACAGGTAATTCTTATTTACTGACACTTTGGCCAAACCCCCCCCCTGAAATTTTTTTCTGGCTACGCGCCTGGTGAGTTCTCATGCTGTTGCATAGTTGACGCCACCTATGGCGAGCTGTTACGATGTTGCTGATGATTGATACGTTGAGATTGTACATGCTTGGAGACAAGCAAAGGTGGTCCCACTACTAAAGCCTGGCAAGCCAGCTGCCGTAGGGGAGTCATATCGCCCGATATCTCTCCTCTCGCCAGTAGTGAAGGTGTTGGAATCTATCTTATTACCATATTTCACCGCTAACTTGCGACTCGCCGAACATCAGCATGGATTTCGCAAAAACCACAGCACCACCACCGCGCTGAACGCCATAACCACTCAGATAGGGGACGGATTAAACCAAAAGCGTCCAAACCACAGGACAGTGCTAGTTGCGCTTGACCTGGCCAAAGCTTTTGACACGGTCAACCATGCGCAACTAATGAAAGACCTTGAAGACTCGTCCCTTCCTCCCTGTCTTAAACGTTGGACTGCCAACTACCTGAGTGGTCGTCAATCGTCGGTTGAGTTCAGAGGCGCCAGATCAAAACCCAGAATAGTTAAACAAGGGGTGCCGCAGGGTGGTGTCCTATCCCCGTTTCTGTTTAACTATTATATATCGAAACTTCAGCAATTGGTCAGCCGATACTGAGCTACGCGAAGCCTATATGGTCGCCGGGGCTAGCTGACACACACTGGACGAGGCTACAGCTCTGCCAAAACACCGCCCTTCGTACCGCCACTGGGTGTCTTCTTATGTCTTCTGAGCATCACCTTCATAACGAAGCGAGAATGCTCGCCGTTAAAGAGCATAGCGAGATGTTGACCAGGCAATTCCTGTTCAACTGTTGCAAACCGCAGCATCCGAACGGACGCCTGGTCAACGAGAATCCGCCCCCCAGGAACATAAGGAGCCATCTACGCAAACACTACGATGAGATCCGGCACCTGATTTCCACGCCGTTTGATCCTAAGGTGCACCGGCAGGCCCTCACCCTCATCCACACGAATTCGGTAAACTCCTTTGTTGGCTCTCTCCCGGTGAACTCCGTTCTTCAGGCAACAACACCACCCGTTGCCGAAGAGGATCACGAGCTGCCTAGGGTGACTAGGGTGATGCTGGCTCAACTCCGTTCTGGATATTGTAATAGGTTAAACTCTTACCTATCCAGACTGAACCCCGACTTGCCTAATGTTTGTCCGGCATGTGGCTTGTCCCCCATAATAGAAACCATCTTTTGTCTGCTCAACCGATCCTACTCTTCTAACACCCATATCCCTCTGGTCCTCCCCTGTTGAAGCCGCTAGGTTTCTAGGAATTCCGTTAGAAGAGTTTGATGACAATATTGGGTAAGGTAGATACTGACTACCTAGGCAGCGCAACGTAGTGCTACAACAACGACAACAACATTGGCAATCGGCATATTTTGGAGACCGGTCGTTTATATGTACCATTTTGCGTGCGAACAGTGACTACACGTACTAAATTGTCTGACCCAGGATGAATTTCTAGAATTCGCCCTAACTGCCATTGATTTGGTGATAAGCGGTTGTCTTTCACCACCACCAGCTCATTGATACATATATTGGGCTCCTCACGACGCCACTTCGGGCGTGATTGCAGGTGCGAGAGCCAATCCGAAGACCATCTGGTCCAAAAGTGCTGAACCATACGCTGGAGTTCAAAGTATTGCGAAGAAAGGGTCTTGTTATTTGGAGCTACCTGAGGAGCTGACAGCAGAGCATCGCCGATCAAAAAATGTCCGGGCGTTAATACGAATAAATCATCCGGATCCGATGTGAGTGGGCATAAAGGCCGTGAATTAAGACACGCTTCAATGCCAACCAATACCGTTGATAGGTGTTCGTATGTGAGATTTGCGGCGCCAACTATGCGCTTCAAATGATGTTTGACGGACTTCACATTCGCTTCTCAGAGTCCTCCAAATTTGGGTGACTGAGGTGGATTAAAATGCCATTGAATATTTTGGGCTGCTAGCTTGGGAACAATGTCACGTTGAACATTATCAATAAATTGTCGAGAATTCGTCTTCAAAATTCGTACCACAGTCGCTATACAAGTCGCGGCAAAGGCCACGGCGACCTATAAAACGCTGAAGGGCCCATAGGAAATGTTCGGTTGTCATGCCTGTGACTGCTTCTAAATGCACAGCTTTCGTAGCCAGACATATGAACAGCGCAATATATCCTTTATAAACTGTATTACCTCGATACCTTGATGATTTTAGCTCTATGGCTCCTGTGTTGTTGTTGTTCCCCGAAGGTTTTGGGAAGTGTTGTCGAAATAACAGTCCTTGGCCGGATATGAGTCCGGTACGCTCCGGTACTCCCTTGCGGTACTGCCCGACTGTCGTGGGAGCGATTTGGTATGACCAGTGCAACCTTCTAGGTCATGTCATCCCTCCTTCCGAAAGGAAAGAGAAGATGGGTAATGAGAGGTGGGAGGCATCATATCCGTAGATCAACCATCGAGTTGCACATCATTACCTTTGTGCATATTGGTCGCCTCTTACGACCGGTATGCCTACCGCGGGCATATTCTAAGCCCCAACCCGCAGGGGCTATAGCTCCTGTGTAGTCTACCCCTGTTGCTAGAAAGGCACGTTGTGGCGGATTAATTGTGTGGCCGATTGAGGCTTATGGCGAAAGCATCGTATGCAACGTCGTAACTGATTGCGGACCGTTTTACGAGCAGTGATGATCCAATACCTTTGTCGGATATTGGCAAGAGTTAATTGTACACCGCCATGCAATGTATTATTGTGGGCGTTGTCAATTACCAAGTTTGTAAACTGATGATTGCTTAACAAAATCAGAGGGTGCCGTTGACCATATGGCAGTTGAAAAATGGGGCATACAGAGAATGAAATAAATGAAGAAATGCCAAAGAATCATTCTGTTTTATTATAAAAATGTTAACCTATTTATACAAAATATTTCTTACTTTTTACTTATTTACTACAATACATATTTACTCTAATTCTTACATACTAAAGCAAAAGAGAATCAAGAGAGAATGCATGCATGTGCATATGTATGTACACATGCACATACATAAATATACATATTTTGTCAAAGGATATAAAAGCGTTTGCCCAATTCGTGGGAAATCTACGCATAGCCAAAATACATAACATCAGCAATAATTTTGGCTGGGAGTTTGTTTACGTTGGTGGTCGGTAATTAAGCCGCTGCTAGCGCTTGCATATACATATATGTAAGCATTTATATATGCAAGCGTTTTGGATACATATTAAACGCCTGCAACGAATCATCCGTTCGCCCTTTCAAGCCACTCGCAAATATTTGTGTGTCTTGCTATGCACAACAATAACACGCGATATGAGCCGAACTGCTTGTAAGCAAGCAAGACGTCGCATCAGACGGCACTGCAAGCATTTAGAAATGAGTATTTGTTTTGTGGCTCGTTTTATGCTTAACTCGAAAGGCAGTTGAGTCGGTTGACAATTGATTCGAAAGGCAATAGTTTCATATTCAACTCCAACCGTTTGCTTACAGTTTGTCTCTAATCTATTTCAAAACGTTACACTGCAGGTTTCTCCAATGGTACTTCTTTAAAAATAATTTCGCTAATTTCTTATGAAAATGTATGTAGGAATACACAAATATTGTAAACAAAAGTTTAGAATTAAGTGCAAAATTCAGGAAAATTCAGCGAATTATTAGGAAATATTTGAGATTGTTACTAAGAATTTTTAGAGCGTTTCCAAGTATGCAAATTTGTAGTTTATTGACTTTTAGTATGATAAGATAGCAATCTTAAGCTTCTGATTTAATTACCCGATTTTTGGCAATTTTTTTTAGCCGAAATGCTAAGGTCGATTTTTTTTATTGGCTAGAAAACAAATTGCCAAAAAACAGGTAATTAAATTAGAGGCTTAAGATTGATATCTTATTACACTAAAATTCAATAAACTACAAACCTGCATGATCTGAAAAACTCAAAAAATCCCACTACGATCGTAAAAACCGGTCACTAAGGAATCCCACTAATGGTATTTTTCTCATGATTTGCCTTTCTTCTTTCATATTTTTTTTTAATGAGTAACGGAAAAATTGGTATGCATAAATTTTGCATCTTAACACATAGTATGCGGACAATTTAATTTTTTCAAACATATTTAGTATACCTAATCATTGTTTAAAATATATGAAAGGTTTTCAAGGGAAGACAAAAACAGAAAATAGCTACCTGCTACTGCCGGGTGAATTCGCAATTCCTCTTGCAAGTATGTCCTTTGTGTTTATTTATTTAACGAGTTTACGACACCCAAATTTAAAACAAATAGTAGCGCTTTATACAATTCTTCAGTGGATGAAACACAATAAAAAATCTACCTACTAATGATCATCCTTCACCAGCACATTCAATACAAAGAGTTCGGAAATTTCTATGACCATTCATATGTAAGTAGATTTATATGAGTATTTACCAAAAAAAAGGAAGCATTTAGTATTATTTTGTCTATGTTGCTTTACGCAAATTAAACTATTTACACATGTGAACATGAAAAATCAGCACAAACCCGTCCCTTCCTTACCATAATAAACACCATACATAATGAATTTCGGCCGTGGCATCTCTTGCTTGAAGCCTTAGCACAAAACCTACCAAGCAAATGTAACTGCAATAAAAATATATATGTACAAATAGATATTTATTTATAGTTACTTTTTAGAAAATGTAACCGATTTCTGGCTGAATATGTTGTCTGTATGATTACACGCTATTTTGGCTGTGTTCGTAAATGCATCAAGACGCGCAAACTGCAATTGCATCACAAGCAGAACGTTCAGAAATGCCAATATGGCATCACTGCAATAATCAAGCGTTCTAAAATGCAACAACTCTATCAAGAGTCGCTCATCACTCGCATCAAAGAAATTTTAGTTGCTTTTGATCACGATTTAACGATGTCTGACGAAAAGTAAGTGCAAAACTGTTTTATTTTAATTTTTGTACTGAAATTTAGTTAAATTATGTTAATAATAATCGTAAAAATAAATATTTTTAAATTTTTAGTGAAAATCTTAGTAATGCGGAGACACAGCTATTGCTGAGAGTACGGCTGAATATAGAGGAGGAGTCCAAGCCTTTTCCAAAGCCTATTTAAAGTGAAACTATAACTTATTAATTTTCATAAAACTTTTAAAACCTTACTTTAAAAGTGGCCCAATTCATTCGGAAATGAGAATAGAAAATGTTTTAATAAATGATTTGTTTTTAGGTATTTTTCTTTTTAAAGACAAACATTTGAACCTAAACATTTTTCTATTTGACTACAATAACCTTCTTTTTCTTAAATTTAAAGAAAATGTACCATTTCCTTGCTCACAAAATTCGTCTAGTGTTAGATTCAGCAAAATTTTCATTTTAGTATTATACGCGTTCAAAAAAGCAAACAAACGTATTTGCAAATTGTCAAAAATTCTATCAAGAGCATCGCTCGTCAAATTCGCAGTGATGCCACTGTTGCTTATACTGCAAGTCATGTTGCATTTACGAACACAGCCTTTATCTGCACAAAAATGCTTTTTTCTAAATTTTTGCAGGCATAATTAGAACCAAAGAACAAAATTAGTTTAATCAGGTACATTTGTACTTATTTTTATTCCTTATAATGTAAGTACATATGAAGATAAACATATCAGGTAATAGAGCATTGATAATGCTTATAAAATACACAATAATAAAATTTACTTACACCTCCTTCCATCTTAGCGTCCTCTTCTATTATAACTTGTTATGCTTAAAAAAGACTGACCGACAGCTACGATTTAATTGCATGCACCGAATGACGCGAGTTATTTGCAGCATTAAATGGTGTTGTTACTGTTATATCGCTCGTCACTCGAAAGACAATAATAATCGAAATAGATCAAACGACTCAACACGAGACCTGCTTCATTGCCGCTCAACTCTTGTTCTCGTTTGCTGTCGTGTGAGTGCTGATCGTTTGCCCAAACGAATCAAAACAAACATAAGCAATAACACCGAATCACAGTGTGTGCATAGAAAAGCGAATCAGCTTGTGCAGTACTTTAATACATATATATGTATTTTAATATACCGTCTGTATGTAGGCATGTGCATGCATTGGACACACTACACCTCCTTACCAAAGAAGAATCGCGTAGCATTGCTGTGCTTAATGCGACAGCGATTCTATTTCATTTAATTGCTTTGGCGTAAATCAAATTTTATGACTTGCATTTGGTTACTGTATGAGTTATTCTATTTCAGTAAAATTTTACAATTTTTTGCTTATTATTTCAAGTGGCTCTTTATTCTGTATGTTTACAATTAGCTCTTTCCTGTGCTAGTTGGAGCCTATATTTAATTTCCTTATCATAAGCCTCATGATTATATACCGAGCTAATGATATTTTCTTTTAAAAATTCGTAGGTCAGGGGGGATTTTGCAAAAACGAGCTCAAATGGGCAGTAACCATGTACTGCAGATGGTGTTGTAGTGTAACAATACGAAAAATACTTTAGATACTCATCCCAATCGTCTTTGTCAATGGATATGTAAGAACGTACATATTCATTGAATGTTCTATGACTACAAAACATCATACCATGCGCTGCATATGAATTGGCAAATTGGCAAAAGTTGTATTCTATGTTCCGGTACTAGTATGAACGTTAAAATCGCTAGAATAGCTCTAGAATTCCATCGAGCGTTGCTGAGCGCTGGTAAAACTCTAAATTTTATGTATGGGAACCTGTTGTTTTCTTCATAATATTTAAAATATTGCCCTAGTTCATATAAAAATTGCATGTCATCACGCCATTTAATAGATCTTAAGATCAACTTTTCTTCGTTTTGTTTGTAGTTTTGTTTTAGGTTTTCGTAGTTCATAATCAATTCGGTAAATATGTCATAACTGATGTTTGGCGATGTCGACTGTCCACCTAGTACTTCATTCATCACATGCTTCAAAATTAAATCTAATACATGATGTTGGCATCCAATATACTGCGGTGGGGACAAATGTTTTTCCCGAAAACAATTCTGCAGTAAACGAACAACTCCACTTTTAACCCCTGTATTAACGTTTGGTGTGTCACTAACAATCATTTTAATGGAATTCCAAAGGTTAAATTTATCCAATACATTCCTTATTCCTTAAAAAAGTTATAGAAAGTTAATTAATGCTCTAAAAATATATTATTAAATAGAAACCTTCAAAAATTGACAAACTTTTCCCGTTTTCAAGAACCATTGCCGCTACTCTTACTTCCTTAGCTTCATTTGTTAACACCACGGCCTGCACTTCTTTCTTCCCAAATTTCTTGCCGTCGTAATGAATGCACCTAATGTCATCTCTTAAGGAATTCTTATAATTTTTTTCCAAACTCAGCGCTGCTTTAATCATCGCTTTGTGAATACCTGCTTGTGTTGGTGTTGTTATATTTATTCCTTCTTTGGACAATTCATTGCATATTTTAGCGGCATTTTTGGTGCTTACATGGGCTGTTGTTACCATTGTCACTGCTGCTTTTGTTGAACACTTCGCATTTCTTTTTCTTTGAAGAGGAGCTTTATATTCACTAACAGGTGGAGAATGTGATTGCTCGACAGATTCAGCTGATGATGTTGAAGTGTTGAGCGCCACTTTATTTAAACACGAGGTGCTTTGAACATTTTTTCTTAAAAGGGAAGCTTTGGAGGGATGCACACAAACTGCTTTAGCTGTCGTGTGCCCAACTTCTCCATTTGTAGTTGTTTGGAGTACATACAACTTTTTGTCCTCAGTTCCTAGCCAGACACCTTTTAAATCAGTTATATCACATAACTTGTTGAACGCCATTGTAACATTTCTGCCATCCGGGAATTTTAAAAATGTTGAATAATCATTTAATACTTTTGTTATCTTCCGTTGTGCAGCTATACGTGTTATGCTCGGAAAGTTTAGTTTCGACCACAAGGCAATCATTTCGTTTGAAATAATCTGGCATCTTTTCTTTTTCAATTTCTCCGTTTTTGCTAATTCATTATACCTTCCTATAATCACGGTCTGTTTTGGAATCTTACACAATTCACTCAAGGGGTTTTCAATGTTATGGATTTCTCTTCTCTTATTCTTAGATTTTTCAAATGTTATTAAATTTTTTTCCCATTGTTTTGAATTTTTTAAAACTTCAGCACCACTTTTTTTAAAAGACATTCACCCCTATTACGGTTGTCAAGATCAAATGTCACGTCGTATTAATGTCAACATCAATATCAAAGTCGCGTCAATGCAAAAGTGGTATTTACTTCGTCAATGTATTGACGTTGACGTGTTATCGATAATTTAATAGCAAAACTACGATCCTTATACTTTTGACAGTTGTTTATTTACAATTTGTTGCACATATAATTCTGCTTAAGATTTAAACTTTTGTTTAAAGATGTTTTTTTACATTATAAGCCGGAAAAAGCAACGAAAATCGCCGTTAAACCTTCGGTAATACTTTCCATCGAACGTCAAGTGTTAATACACGTCCAAAAATCTAGGTAGAGGTATCAAGCGACGCGTCTTCACCTCCGTAACAATAATCTGGAGGGAAATCAGATATTTTAAGAATTTTGCGAGATATTTGCAGTTAAAGTTCACAATTTTTCTGTCATTTTCATGTGGTTGTTGTAATGGCACATTAGGCTAAGCCAAAAAAGTAAAAAAGTGTGCGTACCGTGGCACGTTGTCACGGTTCAGGCAACCACCCGGAGTTGGAATGGCGTAGCCCAGGGTTTTTTTTAAGCGCGGCCGAAGGCGGCCAATGCGGAAAGGTGTTATGCACATAAATACCATGGATTACGCCCCGAATTGGAGATCTGACCCGGGTCGGTTTTTCACTAATAACTTTTCACTGAAACAAAATATCGGATTTCCCCCTCCAGGTTATTGTTACGGAGGTAAGGACGCTGCCTTACATAATCGTTGTATTGACGTTAGAGTCATCAAGCTTCAATTCATCATCCGAAGCTGAAAATGTTCAAGACGGGTTTGAAGTTGATTTATCTGACGACTTGCAAAACATGGAAGCTTCGCAAATACGGCAACAAATTAAAGATTTTTGTAATTCGTTTTTGGTTGTTTTTATTAAAAAATATAAAACACTTCAGTATTTTCTGCATAAAACAAAAATATTTATTCTGTTTTTGAAAACTAATCTTTAAACAATGCAACTCATGCAACTTCCACTTTTGAGAACACCTTGAACCATTTTTTGTAGTTCTAAAATAAGCTGCGAAAATTGGTTATTGTTTGTTATTTTAATTTTTCTCTCCATTTTCCTGAATTAAATAAAAACTAAACAAATAAAGTGTGTAAAAAGGTATAATTCAGAATTATTTTACCAAATTTTTACAGCAGAATATTTAATTGAGCGCTTGTCGTCACCAAAAACTGTGTTGACAAGTTTTATGTTAACTCCCGTCAATAGAATATCACTATTGTTGTCGTAAATACCAAAATAGTTTCAACAGCTGTCAATAGTTATCGAAATTGACAATGGCGATACCGATTCGTCAACAAAAAGTCAATACTTAAAAGTATTGACAACCGTAATAGGGGCGATTGTTAATTAAAAAAGACACTTTCACTTCAGCCGCCACGCACTGAATGAGAGACCGACAGCTAAATAAAGGCAACTGGCGCGACGCTTATACGAAGTTTCAATAATTCATAAAGCATTTACTCAAATTTACCGTTATCTATTTTTGTCATATGCAAAAATACGACGAATAACGGAAGAAGAGCAAAACAAAACAGACACAAATAAAAGAACATAATCTCATATGATGTTTTTTCTTGGCATATGTATGAGATTTTCATACGAATTTTCAATTTAAATTCTGCGTGAAGTTTTTGAAATAAATTGAAAAACTAAAAACGCAGTTATCATTTTTTTGCTATTCCTCATCGTGTTATTCCATGTAAATTTTTTTTTTTTTTTTTAAATGCAAAAAGTTATACCCCTAATGTACACATATGTAAGTAGACTGTCTGTAGAGACCGTGACACTTGCAAAAACCAAATAAGAATTGGAAAATTTCTTAAATTTTTTTTTAAAAATCGTTTTTCCAGGCTATTAACTATGTGCTACCACTTAATAAAAAAAGTATAAAATTCAAAACTATTTTACCATAGGCCTTTTTTTATGCCCCCTTTCTCGTGTGCTTCCAAAATACAACATGGCCTTCCAAACTCCTAAGGGCGTTCGGTTTGACGTCTGTCAAAACAGATATCACCTTTGATTATTACACCATGGTCTTAAGATAGCACCAAACTCATTTCAGAGAATGATGACATTAGCATTCTCAGGCTTAAAACCTTCACAAGCATTCCTATACATGGACGATTTAGTCGTACTAGGATGCTCCGAAAAGCATATGATCAAAAATTTACGAGACGTTTTCGCAACTTGTAGAAAATATAATTTAAAATTACATCCAGATAAATGCATATTTTTCAACCAGGAAGTAACTTATCTTGGTCATAAATGCACAAGCAAAGGCATTTTGCCAGATCCCAGTAAATTTGAAACTGTTAAAAACTACCCAACTCCTAAAAATGCAGATGAGGCGAAACGATTCGTCGCATTTTGCAATTACTATCGGAGATTTATTCCAAATGTTGCGGAATACTCTAGAATATTGACAAGACATTGTAAGAAAAATGTAGTTTTTGATTGGACGGAGGATTGTAAAAAATCTTTTGACTATTTGAAAGCTGCGTTAATGAGCCCTAATATTCTACAGTATCCCGATTTCAGTAAACAATCTTATAAATAAAAATTAATGTGTGTCTGTGTGTCCTTTATGGGCGTCCAAAGTACTCAACCGATTTTTATAAAATTTTCACAGTATATTCTTGAGATCATGGGTTAAAGCATAGGATATACTAATTTTTGGAAAAGTGGGCGGTGCCACGCCCCCAGGCTATATAAAACTACAATTCTTCATAACTCTGAACATATTTGGTCTAAATTAATGATTTTTGGATATGTGTGTCCTTGGTCAAGATTTATGTAATTTTGGAAAAGTGGGCGGTGTATTCAGTGCTTTTGTTTGTACTTTAATAATGTCCAAAGTTTATGGTCGATCTTTTCTAAACTTTCCAGATTGGTTCAGAAGATTGTTGTGTACGATTTAGGCTATATTAATTTTTGGGAAAGTGGGCGGTGCCACGCCCCAGGCTTTATAAAATTTAAATCATCATAACTTTGAATATGTTTGGTCTAAACTAATGATTTTTGGAAATGTGTGTCCCTTGGTCAAGAATTATATAATTTGGGAAAAGTGGGCGGTGCGAAGCCCCCAGGCTTTATAAAATTTAAATCATCATAACTTTGAATATGTTTGGTCTAAACTAATGATTTTTGGATATGTGTGTCCCTTGGTCAAGAATTATTAATTTGGGAAAAGTGGGCGGTGCGACGCCCACATTTTTTGTATTCAGTACGTTGTTTTTACTTCAATAATGTCCAAAGTTTATGGTTTATCTGTTTTAAACTTTCCCAATACGTTAAAATCTTCGTTGGGTACGACATACATAGGCTACATTTGTAAACTTTTTGGAAATGTGGGCAGTTCCAAGACCACAAGCTAAGTAATATTTCAATTCGTTATATCTATCCCTGAATGTATTTGCTTTAGTGAGATTTTAACGTTCTTAAATCTTAATCAAAGCATATAATTTTTCTTTTTTGTTATTGCCGTTTATACATATCCAGAGTATTATAGGATTTTCATAAAATCATTATAGTGGCGTTAAGTGGTAGATATAGGATGTAATTAAATAAATACTAACTACACATCTGCTCAGCAGCGCATAATGGTTTTTGTCATACTCATTGAGTTCAAAAGATCCGTTTTTTGAGTTGGACATCCAAAAAATTTATTTGTTTATACCAAAGAAGTTAAATCCAGAAATATTGTATACCCTAAAGCACTGCAATAAATGAAATGTTAAAAATTAATTGAAAAATATTTGAAAATGTATTTCTAGGGAAGTCACTGGTCAGGCAGAACAACGTCTGCCGGGTCTGCTAGTTCTGTATAACAACTGACGCAAGTGGTTATGCTTACGGGGCTATGCTAAGCCAAGAGTATGAATTGCATATGCATCTAGAATCTAGAGAAATTAATAAAGCAACAATTGAGAAGGAATTAGCGGCCATTCATTGGGCCATAACCTATTTTAGACCATACATATGTCTACGGAAGAAAATTCTTGGTCAAAACAGACCACAGACCTTTAACGTTCTTATTTTCGATGAAAAACGCTTCATCAAAATTAACTAGAATCAGATTGGATTTGGAAGAATATGATTTCGAGGTGGAGTATATAGCAGGGAAAGAAAATTATGTAGCAGACGCGTTATCGCGCATTAATATTAAAGATTTAAAAGATATGTCAGTAAAAGCATGTAAAATATTAAAAGTTACGACTAGATCGGAAACTAAGAAAAACCCCAGTAGGAAAAATGAAGAAATAAAAAGTCACAGAGAGAACCCAATCATATATGAAGCGCTATATAAATGTGAAGTAAAAAGACAAGTCCAGCTCGTTTTCGATCCTCCGAAATTATGTTTCAAAAAAGGAAAGAAAATTTGCAGCGAAATTAATATAAAAAACCTAATTGTTGAGGCGAAGATTGACTTAGGTCAATTCTTTGCCAGGCTTATGAAAGAAGCCTGCAATTTGGGAATTGGAAAAATACAGTTGTCCTTAGGAGACAAATTGTTTAAGAATAATTATACCCGGGTAGACACATTTAAAGAAATTGGTACCAAAGCTCTCAAAAATTTAATTATAGCATTAACTCCGGAGTTTATGCATGTGACAAATAAAGAAAAAATTAAAGAAGTTCTTCATAAATATCATGACGATCCTGTTTTTAGTGGCCACCTAGGAATAAATCGCATGACTAATAAAATAAGACAAAAATACTACTGGAGAAATATGAAAAATGATATTAAAAATTATATCAAAAAGTGCATTCATTGCAGTAAAAATAAAACAAGTGTGAACTTAAAAGAACCCATGACAATAACCGAAACACCAACAAAAGCGTTCGATGTTGTGCAGATTGACACGGTCGGACCACTACCAAAATCAATTCACGGAAATGAATACGCAGTTACAATTGTGTGTGATCTAACTAAATATTTAGTTGCGGTCCCTGTTCAAAGTAAACATGCAGTAGTAGTAGCTAAGACTGTATTCGAAAATTTCATTCTAATTTATGGTTGCATGAAAACAATCATAACGGATATGGGAACCGAATACAAGAATAGTTTATTTGAGGAATTATGCAAATTGCTAAAAATCGAACATAAAACATCTACACCGTATCATCACCAAACTTTAGGCACGATTGAGCGTAGTCATAGAACATTCAATGAATATGTACGTTCTTACATATCCATTGACAAAGACGATTGGGATGAGTATCTAAAGTATTTTTCGTATTGTTACAATACAACACCATCTGCAGTACATGGTTACTGCCCATTTGAGCTCGTTTTTGCAAAATCCCCCCTGACTTACGAATTTTTAAAAGAAAATATCATTAGCTCGGTATATAATCATGAGGCTTATGATAAGGAAATTAAATATAGGCTCCAACTAGCACAGGAAAGAGCTAATTGTAAACATACAGAATAAAGAGCCACTTGAAATAATAAGCAAAAAATTGTAAAATTTTACTAAAATAGAATAACTCATACAGTAACCAAATGCAAGTCATAAAACTTGATTTACGCCAAAGCAATTAAATGAAATAGAATCGCTGTCGCATTAAGCACAGCAATGCTACGCGATTCTTCTTTGGTAAGGAGGTGTAGTGTGTCCAATGCATGCACATGCCTACATACAGACGGTATATTAAAATACATATATATGTATCCAAAACGCTTGCATATATAAATGCTTACATATATGTATATGCAAGCGCTAGCAGCGGCTTAATTACCGACCACCAACGTAAACAAACTCCCAGCCAAAATTATTGCTGATGTTATGTATTTTGGCTATGCGTAGATTTCCCACGAATTGGGCAAACGCTTTTATATCCTTTGACAAAATATGTATATTTATGTATGTGCATGTGTACATACATATACACATGCATGCATTGGAATGCATTCTCTCTTGATTCTCTTTTGCTTTAGTATGTAAGAATTAGAGTAAATATGTATTGTAGTAAATAAGTAAAAAGTAAGAAATATTTTGTATAAATAGGTTAACATTTTTATAATAAAACATAATGATTCTTTGGCACGGAGCCAACACACTACATTTTATTTCATTCTCTGTATGCCCCATTTTTCAACTGCCATATGGTCAACGGCACCCTCTGATTTTGTTAAGCAATCATCAGTTTACAAACTTGGTAATTGACAACGCCCACAATAATACATTGCATGGCGGTGTACAATTAACTCTTGCCAATATCCGACAAAGGTATTGGATCATCACTGCTCGTAAAACGGTCCGCAATCAGTTACGACGTTGCATACGATGCTTTCGCCATAAGCCTCAATCGGCCACACAATTAATCCGCCACAACGTGCCTTTCTAGCAACAGGGGTAGACTACACAGGAGCTATAGCCCCTGCGGGTTGGGGCTTAGAATATGCCCGCGGTAGGCATACCGGTCGTAAGAGGCGACCAATATGCACAAAGGTAATGATGTGCAACTCGATGGTTGATCTACGGATATGATGCCTCCCACCTCTCATTACCCATCTTCTCTTTCCTTTCGGAAGGAGGGATGACATGACCTAGAAGGTTGCACTGGTCATACCAAATCGCTCCCACGACAGTCGGGCAGTACCGCAAGGGAGTACCGGAGCGTACCGGACTCATATCCGGCCAAGGACTGTTATTTCGACAACACTTCCCAAAACCTTCGGGGAACAACAACAACACAGGAGCCATAGAGCTAAAATCATCAAGGTATCGAGGTAATACAGTTTATAAAGGATATATTGCGCTGTTCATATGTCTGGCTACGAAAGCTGTGCATTTAGAAGCAGTCACAGGCATGACAACCGAACATTTCCTATGGGCCCTTCAGCGTTTTATAGGTCGCCGTGGCCTTTGCCGCGACTTGTATAGCGACTGTGGTACGAATTTTGAAGACGAATTCTCGACAATTTATTGATAATGTTCAACGTGACATTGTTCCCAAGCTAGCAGCCCAAAATATTCAATGGCATTTTAATCCACCTCAGTCACCCAAATTTGGAGGACTCTGAGAAGCGAATGTGAAGTCCGTCAAACATCATTTGAAGCGCATAGTTGGCGCCGCAAATCTCACATACGAACACCTATCAACGGTATTGGTTGGCATTGAAGCGTGTCTTAATTCACGGCCTTTATGCCCACTCACATCGGATCCGGATGATTTATTCGTATTAACGCCCGGACATTTTTTGATCGGCGATGCTCTGCTGTCAGCTCCTGAGGTAGCTCCAAATAACAAGACCCTTTCTTCGCAATACTTTGAACTCCAGCGTATGGTTCAGCACTTTTGGACCAGATGGTCTTTGGATTGGCTCTAGCACCTGCAATCACGCCCGAAGTGGCGTCGTGAGGAGCCCAATATATGTATCAATGAGCTGGTGGTGGTGAAAGACAACCGCTTATCACCAAATCAATGGCAGTTAGGGCGAATTCTAGAAATTCATCCTGGGTCAGACAATTTAGTACGTGTAGTCACTGTTCGCACGCAAAATGGTACATATAAACGACCGGTCTCCAAAATATGCCGATTGCCAATGTTGTTGTCGTTGTTGTAGCACTACGTTGCGCTGCCTAGATAGTCAGTATCTACCTTACCCAATATTGTCATCAAACTCTTCTAACGGAAGTCCTAGAAACCTAGCGGCTTCAACAGGGGAGGACCAGAGGGATATGGGTGTTAGAAGAGTAGGATCAGTTGAGCAGACAAAAGATGGTTTGTATTATGGGGGACAAGCCACATGCCGGACAAACATTAGGCAAGTCGGGGTTCAGTCTGGATAGGTAAGAGTTTAACCTATTACAATATCCAGACCGGAGTTGAGCCAGCATCACCCTAGTCACCCTAGGCAGCTCGTGATCCTCTTCGGCAACGGGTGGTGTTGTTGCCTGAAGAACGGCGTTCACCGGGAGAGAGCCAACAAAGGAGTTTACCGAATTCGTGTGGATGAGGGTGAGGGCCTGCCGGTGCACCTTAGGATCAAACGGCGTGGAAATCAGGTGCCGGATCTCATCGTAGTGTTTGCGTAGATGGCTCCTTATGCTCCTGGGGGGCGGATTCTCGTTGACCAGGCGTCCGTTCGGATGCTGCGGTTTGCAACAGTTGAACAGGAATTGCCTGGTCAACATCTCGCTATGCTCTTTAACGGCGAGCATTTTTCGGAAGTTTCGATATATAATAGTTAAACAGAAACGGGGATAGGACACCACCCTGCGGCACCCCTTGTTTAACTATTCTGGGTTTTGATCTGGCGCCTCTGAACTCAACCGACGATTGACGACCACTCAGGTAGTTGGCAGTCCAACGTTTAAGACAGGGAGGAAGGGACGAGTCTTCAAGGTCTTTCATTAGTTGCGCATGGTTGACCGTGTCAAAAGCTTTGGCCAGGTCAAGCGCAACTAGCACTGTCCTGTGGTTTGGACGCTTTTGGTTTAATCCGTCCCCTATCTGAGTGGTTATGGCGTTCAGCGCGGTGGTGGTGCTGTGGTTTTTGCGAAATCCATGCTGATGTTCGGCGAGTCACAAGTTAGCGGTGAAATATGGTAATAAGATAGATTCCAACACCTTCACTACTGGCGTGAGGAGAGATATCGGGCGATATGACTCCCCTACGGCAGCTGGCTTGCCAGGCTTTAGTAGTGGGACCACCTTTGCTTGTCTCCATCTTTCAGGAATAACAAAGGGGGACGGGGAAAGGTTGAAAATGTGTGTAAGGTATCTTATGCCTTCGTCGCCGAGGTGTTTCAGCATCAGCATGGAAATGCCATCGGGGCCAATATATTTGGTGTTCTTAGATCTCCGAATTGCCTGATGAACTGCTGTTGTGGAGATGGCAATGGGCCTTATCACCGAAGGCGATGGATATTTTGTCGTTCGGTTTAGTCGGGTTGGACAAAGATTTCACCGTCTACCATAATTTGCCAACTCCAGCCGAGAGGTTGCAAGACCTTAGGTGTTCCTCCCACTTAGCGCGTTTGTGTTGATCTACTAAGCGTCTGATTTCCGCATTAAGATCTCTTATTTGAGGATCCGTAGGGTCAAGGCGTCTAATATGGTCACGTTCATTTGCCAGGGCCGCTGCCTCTGCGGGGAAGAATGGACGTACTTCCTTTATTCTACCTGACGGAATGTGTTGATGGGAGGCTGAAATTAGGGCCATACGAAACGCCTTTTCCCTTCTCGTACGTCGTACGGTGGGGCGATCGATAGAGAGAGCGTCAGCATTGGTCGCCACTCAACGCAGTTTATTAGGCCTGCGCTGACTATGGTTATA
Organism: Sphenella marginata; assembly: GCA_951509765.1. NCBI lineage: Eukaryota > Metazoa > Arthropoda > Insecta > Diptera > Tephritidae > Sphenella > Sphenella marginata. The sequence continues at coordinate 65,781,755 of OX608080.1, forward strand.
TCTGGCGAGCTCGAGCAGTTTACCGCCACTCTAGTGGGGGCATCCCCATTTACCGTGCAGAACGTCGAATCATCTATTTGGTCAGCCAGCTCCTGTCCCCTACCATCGGCCTGCAAGATGGAGTGCCACAGGTCGTGGTGTGCGTTGAAGTCACCAAGGATGACGCGGTTCTCGCCCCTGAGTAACGCACGAATGTCAGGGTGGTAATCCCTGGGACAACAGGTGACAAGAGGTATGTAAATCTTTATGATTTCAAGGTCGACATCGCCTGACCGGACAACCATACCTTGACGTTCTAAGGTGGTGTCCCTCGGGTCGATGTCAGGCTCAAATAGACGATACTGCACGGATTGATGCGTGATGAATGCCAGACCACCCCCAAGCCCACTCGCACGGTCACAACGGTGTACATTGTACCCGTTGCAGGTCTGAAGAGACGACTTTCCACCTAGCTTTGTCTCCTGAATCGCCGCTATCTTGATGTTGAAGCATTACAAATTTAATGAAGCCGATTGCCAATCCCCCTCAACAATGACTTTTCTCAGTTAAAGTAACACTCATGCACATGCTTATTCTTTCTCTTTTACCTCTCGATACACAGGCAGGTCCAATTGCAACATGAAGTTCGGCCTATCATGCTGAGTCCAGCATTGGGGGCGGCATGTACAATCTCAACGTATCAATCATCAGCAACATCGTAACAGCTCGCCATAGGTGGCGTCAACTATGCAACAGCATGAGAACTCACCAGGCGCGTAGCCAGAAAAAAATTTCGGGGGGGGGTTTTGGCCAAAGTGTCAGTAAATAAGAATTACCTGTAAATACCCACATACATATTTATATTTTTACATATTACATATTTATACTTATATTTATTTGAAATTTTCCTCTTTCTACACGGCTAAAAACTTTACACAATTTTTAAAACTCTTTGGTAGTAAATTCCAAACCTTTCAATTACCGACACAAATTCTAAATTTCTTTCGGTTTAAAATTTTAATAATTTTTATTAGGCGCATTTCTATGACAACCGGCGTAACCGAATTTTTTTTACAATGTCCAGTAAAATTACCTTCTTTAGACTAATTTCATTATTTTTGAATGATAGTATGTGTAAATACACAATAAAAATACTTCAACTCAAAGTTAATAACTTTCTGGAAAACTCATGAAAATTCAAGAAAACTCGTAAAATTTCATCAAAATTTCTAACTTTCAGGTAAAATTTGATTATTTTCGAGTTTGCAGATTTGTAGCCAGTTAAATTGTCAAGAGCCGACCAAGAGCATTTTCTTCAATATAAAAATATTACGCTTATAAATTTGTCTAGATTATATTTATAAATTTTGGCTAGAAAAAAAAATCGAGTAATTCTTCTAGAGGCTTAAGATTGGTATCTTTGCTCACTTTAATTGAACGGGCCACAAAACTACATACTCGAAAAAACTCTAAAAATTTTTACTAAAAACTTAGTAATTTTGATGAAAATTTTTCGAGTTTTCTTGAATTTTCATGAATTTTCCACAAAGTTCTTAACTTTGAGTTGCAGTATTTTTATTGTGTTTTTACACATTCTTTCATACAAAAATAATGAAATTAGTCAAAGGAAGTTAATCTTACTGGAAATTCCAAACAACACTTTGAACGCAGACTTACTGGTCTAGGTGTATATATAGCCCCAAAAAGTTTTAAATCTAGGCTAAAACTTTTAGCAGTGTACAAAACAATATTTATTTTTATTGTTTCTTTTGAAATTTTGTTTAGAATTTCTTCAGGAGTTACTTCAAAAGTAGAGTGGATATTGAATAGAGCCGAAACGCTTTAGAAAAATTTCTTGTGTCAGAACGTCTTCTACTTTTCTACTGCAAATTTCTGGAAAATTTTTCAAAAAAGCGACCTGCGCAACTCTGGCTTTGGCAAGAAGTAAATATTTGTCGCTTTGTTTCTTGAAGAAAAACTGAAGCTTCGGAAAAATAAAAACAAAAAAATATAATAAAATAACATTGTCATTCATATAAATTGGATTTATTCAACATGCAGAACGGAACGTCAAAACAAAAATAATTGAAAATATTTCTTGAACATTTTCTTTGCAACAGCATACCTACCGGGCTTTTACTTTTAAACTTTTATCCCCTGACAAGTATAAGTACAATTTAATTGTTACTTTCTCTGATAATTCAATACGACTGCGTTGTGTACTGCTTGGTAATTTTTAGTAAGTGTTTTTAACTTCTTGGTAATTTTTTTGGTTAAACACTCATTTTTACGATTTTCGTCCGCTGTATTCATAACTCGAAAAGCAGTTAATTTAAATTTCAACAGACTTGAGTTCGCATGACTCTTGCTGTTGTTAACATGCTATGTAGATGAGATGCTAAGTTGATCTTATGCAGAGCAAGTCTGATAATTTTTCTCGAGTTTCTGCGGTCCCCCCCCCCCCCCCCCCCCCTGAATACGCGCCTGGAACTCACCATAAGCTGAAAAGAAAAAAAAAACAACTTGGGATAGAACGTGTGTTATATTGCGAATCTTGAATTTATCTTGAATTTAGTAGGTATATATGTATTGTTAAACAATAAAATTGAAGCAATTTAAGAAACCCATTTTTTCAATGCATCAAGTTTGCACATTTAATGATTTATTTGTGTAAATATTTCAATCCCATTTTAAGTGCATATGAAATATTTTATTTATTTATTTATTTCATAAAAACAGTGGTTGTTCATGTAAGACCGTGGTCTTTTAAAAGTACATCAAGTTAAATTAAATGACATAGCATTATTAACATAAAATAATATGATTGAACTTATGACTAAAGAGAATAGTAGCAAAATCAACTATAACTAAGTGGATTCATATATTTAGAAGATATGTAGGCTGATAGAGAAGATAGAGAAAGAAATACAGATGAAAGGAAAGAAAGTAGTTAGTTTAAGTCATGTTCGCTAGCACCACTTAAAGTAGTTAAGTAAAGTTGCCTTGTAGTTACTCCTATTTAGCACAGATTTAACTGACTCAGGTATGTTGTTCCAGAGCCTCACAGCATTGATGAAAAATAGCCTAGATGATGTCAAGTAAGTATATTTCGGTATATTCAGGTTACGCAGCCTAATAGATCTTGACGGATTTAACTTCTCAAACAGATAACTTGGTGTTTTCCATTCTAACAATTTGTATATATACATACATACAATTTCTAGCAGCAAGGTAATCACTAACACTACAACCCAAAATCTCATTCCGCCATAGGGATATGTGATCGAACTTTCTCAGACCATACACATACCGGGTAATATTATTGAATAAGACATCAATTTTATGGGCGGAGATGGAATCCAGCTTGCTATAAACAAGCTCGGCCTACGTTATATGAGGCATAATGAGCTGTTTAGCCAACTTGCGTCTGGTTTCTAAAGGCGTAAATGAAGCAGACATTCTCAGTCTTCGTAGAATACAGTAAACACTACTTACTGTGCTATTGACGTGATCGGTGCACGTCAACCTAGAATTAATTACAAAGCCCAAGTTTTTAATTTTATTTGTAAGCCGCAGAACATCCGTGCCAATAAACAGATCAGGAATATTGTCTTCATGGACTACACTGTTACATATTGGCAACACAACCGACTTAGACGCATTTAAGCATAGATGATTTTCACTTGCCCATTGTGTAATAGCAGTCAGATCACTATTTAATTTAAAATATAAGTCCTCAATAAGACCAATTCGACTAGACAAGTATACTTGAACGTCATCGGCATACGCATGAACATTAACATATTCGCCAACTGAAAAAACATCGTTGACGAATAAACTGAACAAGAAAGGTCCTAGCACAGACCCCTGGGGAACACCAGCCGATACGGCCTTAAATCTTTGCCTTTTGCACTCTTCCTGTAAGGTAGCTCATCATAAGATTTAAGGAAGTGTCCGAAAAGCCCAAATAATTTTTTAGTTTCATATATAAGATATTATGATTAACCATATCAAATGCTTTGGAGTCTAGTAGGCATAGCAATGTCAGTGATCCTTTATCGAAGTGTATTCTAACATCGTCAAGTATTTTCATCATTGCAGTGGAACAGCTACATATGTTTCGGTCGGAAACCTGACTGTAGAGGGGACAATAGATTGTTGGACTTAACATAAGCGGAAATTTGATCTGCCATTAATGATTAACATACTTTCGCCAACACTGGTAGTATACTTATAGGTCTATATGAAAGATCGGCAAAGCTAACTCAAATGAGCCTTACGCTCTTCACACGTATGCTTACGCTCTTCATTTTAGTTGCTGCTCAGAGCGAAAAACCAGTTTCGCTACAGTGGTGTTAGAACAGAATTTTCATGTCAGTCGCTTCAAAGGGGTAACACGTACCGTCGCTTTGCTGATTGCTTCATTTCTTTATGGATTTCAAATAAATGAAAATATTAAATCTTTATATGTACATATAAAGATTTAGATAAATATGAAAAGCCACAATATTTTTTTGGGAAAAAAGAATATGCTTTTACAAAAGTATAAGCAATGGGTTACCCAAAATGAAAAATGTAGAAATGCGAAAACAATGTTAAAAAGGGATAAAAGCAAAAAAAAGCATATTCTTTCTTTCCCGAAAAATATTGTCTCTTTCCACACCATCATATTTATCAAAATCTTTATGAAAAGAGTTATAATGTCTCTTAATATTATATTCCCGGGTCCCTAAGGAAGCATAACATAAGATACACTACATTTGCCCAAAGGCATCTGGAATCATAAAAAAATGCTTAGCAGTAATTTTTAGTCGCGCATAAATACTGTCATATAATTTAGGCATCAGCACGACTGCTGTCCTTTAAGCAACTGACGCTACAGTTTTGTTCTTAGCACCACTGTGGCGAAGTTACTCTCTTGTTTACCAATACACTCTCACATACCATTTTGGCGATATCTACCGTACCAACCATGGCTAACCATGGTGAAACTCTGATTCCAAAAATTCACAAATTTTTACTAACACCAACGCATATTTTTAGAATTTGTATGGAAAACGACAAGTGCCTAAAACTATGCCTCACACTTACACGCAAAAATCTTTTCAACATGGGTAAAAAGTGAACCTCTCTGAACAAAATTACCCACTTTTTTATCCTCTTTTTCGGTAAGCGCGACTCAATGATTATCCAGATTTTTATCCGATCATGGTTGGCAGGGTATATTATAGGTGGGCAAATGAAATGTAAGCATGTATTGGTAACCGCGAGCGTAAAGTGGCCACGGTTGCCGAAGTTGGTACTTTAGTACCAAAAGTGGTACTTTTTTTTAGTAATGGTACTTTGGTACTGATTTGGCCGATATGGTACTTTTTCACCATAATCGATTTCATCGCTAATTTCTTTTTACAGTTATTTGCGAAGTAAACCAAAGTTGCATCTTGCTGAAAAGCCTCCCACTTAACAAAAAAAGTGAAATTGATAGCATCCAGTTTGGATTGACAAACTGCAAAAAATGGATAAGTAAGTATAGGTATTTGCATCCTTTAGGCCTAGCAAATTAGGTAAAAGCGCTTTTTAATTTTTCGTTTCTGTGAAAAGATATTTGCTGATATTTAAATGGGCTTAATTGATTTGATTTGATATTTAAATGGGCTTAACGATCCAGCTTTTAAAGAGCTTACTTCTTTTATTTTTAACCTTTTGTCTTTGCCGGATAGCTCTGCAGCTGCCGAGCGCAAGTTCTTTGAAATGAGTTTAATCAAGACTAAATTACGAAATAAGCTTGAGTTCGAAACAGTTAATAACGTAATGCTGTGCAAGGAGCTATGTGCAAATCAGGGTGGTCAGTATGTGTGGTCACCAAAAGATATAAAAACTACGTATAAAAATATACTTTAAGAAGCCTTTTATTTGCACCTAATGTTAACTCCAGACTATTAAAATCAGTATTTCCTTTAAGTTTATAAATGTGTAGATCACAAAAGATATAAGACACCCACTAAGAATGCTTTAATAAAAAGTCTGATATATACCTATTGCTAACTAATGTTGCCTAAAATAATAATCCGTATATTAATAGGCTAACATTTTTTCCATACAATCAATTGCAGGGTGTATCTCATAAAAACATGCATAATTCCAATTATTATATATTTTGGTATCTTTTCAGGGGCCAGCAGTTTTGTATAGGCATATTATATTTAACAAAAAATGCTTCATTAATTTGTAATAATTCATAAAATTTTCACTTTAAGAAGCCCTTTATTTGCACCTAATGTTAACTCCAGACTATTAAAATCAGTATTTCCTTTAAGTTTATAAATGTGTAGATCACAAAAGATATAAGACACCCACTAAGAATGCTTTAATAAAAAGTCTGATATATACCTATTGCTAACTAATGTTGCCTAAAAATAATAATCTGTATATTAATAGGCTAACATTTTTTCCATACAATCAATTGCAGGGTGTATCTCATAAAAACATGCATAATTCCAATTATTATATATTTTGGTTTATTTTCAGGGGCCAGCAGTTTTGTATAGGCATATTATATTTAACAAAAATTGCTTCATTAATTTGTAATAATTCATAAAAGTTTTCACCAAAAGCCAAAGCTGTTAACTACAGTATCTGACTGTTTTACTGTACATACAGCACTGGCGCAGGTGGTAAGCGTGCCGGCTATGATGCGTGCGTTTGTAGGTTCAGGGCAGGTTAAGTATTTTTTTCTTTTTACTAAATTGATTTTGCCTTGAAACATATGAAAACTTTTTATCATAATATTCTTTTTTTACATTTGTCATATTTGAAACCCAATACTTCAATATTTTTTCGTTTATGACCTCTATCTTGGAGTGAAAAAATAAAATTTTTTGATAGAAAAAGCTAAAAAATTATTCCAATTTATCATTATTTCTCTCTTTTTTTTTTTTTAAGAACTATATCATATTTAATATACAAAAAGAAAAAACACAGTTTGTAGCTTCTTCAATTTTATATTTACGAAGTAGTTAGAAATCGCGTTAATTTTCATAAAGACATCAACTATTTTCTTCCTTAAAATTTTTATGTGTAAACGAGTCGACATATAACCCATATTTCAATATTTTTCTATTTATGACATCTATTTTCGAGTGAAAAAACCAAATTTTTTGAAAAAAAAAAGCCAACATTATTTAAATTTATCAATATATATTTTTTAAGAAATATATCATATTTAATATACAAAAAGTAAAAACGCAGTTTTTAGCTTCTTCAATTTTAGTTGTTGGATTTTGCGGTCTATTTTGTTTACAAATTTGTAAGTTATGAGCAAGCTCGAGACCAATTAACAATAATTCTAAGCGAATTAATATTGTCAGTTTTTGGGAAAAATTGATAATTGGAGAAAAATTACAAAGACAAATCAACAGCGATGGATAGGATTACATGTTTCAGAGTTTCCAGGCTCATCATCAGATCCCTTTTCGGACACGGATTCGAACTCGTGTCTGCACCAAAGCCGCTGTTAGAAAATTCCAACACTAAGCAATGATGCCCTGTGACGTCACAATGCACTTATCTCCACTTCAATTAATTCCCTTTTGTTTGTTTGTTCTTGATAACAGTATACACAAAATTTCTTAAGACATGCAGTCTTTATGTTATGATGTGTGTTGGTCTTGTTGTTTGTACATATTTACATATGTACGTAAACCCGTGCTATGGTTTCAATGTATTTTGTTGTTGGATTTTGCGGTCTATTTTGTTTACAAATTTGTAAGTTATGAGCAAGCTCGAGACCAATTAACAATAATTCTAAGCGAATTAATATTGTCAGTTTTTGGGAAAAATTGATAATTGGAGAAAAATTACAAAGACAAATCAACAGCGATGGATAGGATTACATGTTTCAGAGTTTCCAGGCTCATCATCAGATCCCTTTTCGGACACGGATTCGAACTCGTGTCTGCACCAAAGCCGCTGTTAGAAAATTCCAACACTAAGCAATGATGCCCTGTGACGTCACAATGCACTTATCTCCACTTCAATTAATTCCCTTTTGTTTGTTTGTTCTTGCCAACAGTATACACAAAATTTCTTAAGACATGCAGTCTTTATGTTATGATGTGTGTTGGTCTTGTTGTTTGTACATATTTACATATGTACGTAAACCCGTGCTATGGTTTCAATGTATTTTGTTGTTGGATTTTGCGGTCTATTTTGTTTACAAATTTGTAAGTTATGAGCAAGCTCGAAAAATTGACAATATTAATTCGCTTAGAATTATTGTTAATTGGTCTCGAGCTTGCTCATAACTTACAAATTTGTAAACAAAATAGACCGCAAAATCCAACAACAAAATACATTGAAACCATAGCACGGGTTTACGTACATATGTAAGTATAGGCGCATTTCTGTCGTCCCAAGTATGAAAAGAATACTCGCTTATTAATCAAATTACCTTCAAAGCAAAAACACCAACTCGACTATTTTACCCACTAACTTTGAAGTCGGTTATTAAATACACCACCAAAACGTAGTGTTGGAATGTGAAAAAAATAGACTATTGTGAATGAGCTCTTAAAATATACTAAGGAAATTTGCTGACAGCTGTATTTATCGCAGCTAACTTCACTCAAACCGCGCAAAAGAAAAACAAACCGCGAAACAAAAAATTAATTAATTGGAAATTAAAGAAATAATTTTATTCCACAATTACTTCTGCAGTTCGAAAAGTGATGTCGCAAGAAGTTGGAGCCGGCGTGCAGTAAGTATTATTTGATTTTGTATGCGAGGTGGATTTCTTTTATACATATGTATGCATGTAGAAATGGAACCACGAAGAAATTTTTTTGATCCAATTTCTCGGGCTCTTATTTTAGGATTGTTATCATCATTTTCCTTACCTCCAATTGGAGCATAGGCTATCGATCACCGACTTCAATCGTATGCTGTTTGGTGCCGTTCTCGTGACATCGCTCCATGTGTATCCTGGATCTTCTAATACTCTGTCCAAAGTTCTGCGCCAAGTTTTCGCTGGTGCAACAGGTCGTCGTCTTCCCTGTGGATTTCATCGCAATGCTTGTCGGGCTTTATTTACCGTAGTGTGCCAATCCACGACCACTTTCTTTTGGTTATTTCTGTGGCAGCTTTATGTTGATTTGTTCGATATCACAATTCGTCGTTATTGCTTTTGACCAGCGATATTGATATTGCTTTTGGCCAGCGAATTTTCAGGATACGGTGCAGACCTTTATTAGGTACTTGTGTCCTTTGGCACTCAACTACTAATAAATTAGCTCAAAATATGATAGAAGTATCAAAAGACGCGTTTTGACATCGGTATCAATTCTGCGAACTCGAAATTTCATTTTTTTGTTTCTGTGAAGAGATATTTGCAGTTAGAGTTCAGAATTTTGTGTAATTTCCATGTGGTTGTTGTAATCACATTACCCTGTGAGTGTTGAGTGCCAAAGGAAACAAATACCCTTTATTAATACAAACTGGCAGGCGTTTTTGAATTAGGGTTGAATTTTTCCACGTCTCAAACATAAAACATCATTGATTTTACATTTGAGTTAAACAACCACAGCTTTGTTTTTAAAGATATTTGCCTGGACCTCCATACGTTTGAAATATGTCTTTCGGGGGTTAAAAAAGGTAGCAAATTTTTAGCAAAATCGAAGGGGGTCAAGTAAAAAATTTGTCGATTGCAATCATGTAATCATGTATCAAATAATGCATCCATAAAGAATAAAGATTTCATTAACTTTCTTAACTTTTTTTAATTAAGGTGTGATGAAAAAAAACGAAGAAGATGGACACGCGAAGAAACCACTGGATTTTTGAGATGTTACCTTGCTCGAAAGTCGGAATTTGAGCACTCCAAGAAGAAGAGGGTGGCCTACAACAATGTTCTCGAGGACATGGTGTCATTGGGTATCACGGTATGTTGCAAGTCGGGTATTGTGTGCACCATTTTACCTCGATCTTTGATCTCAATGATTTTTCATGTTTAAATTAAATTTTCACAATATTCGACCAGACAACAACACCTGACTTTACTCTATATGTAAATAATTAACCCATTTTAAAAAATAAATTATACTTTCAGGACTCGGAGCGGACTCCCGTGTGTTTGGAGTCTAAAATGCGAACACTTCTTATCGCTTATAAAGCGGCGCGAGACAACAACCGCAGCACAGGTGCAAGTCCATGTTTTGCTCCATACATGGAGCTCATGGATGAAATTTTTGGCAATACTCCAATTATTAAAAACGACCATACCGTATGCGTTGGCCGCAGGCCATTTCAGAAATTGTTTGTGGATGTGTCGTTACCAACTCCATCGTCATCAGCAGCTTCACCCTCCCTTCCTTCACCATCGACATCACAATTATCCGCTTCGCCGCAGTCACCGGCATCTCCATCTCCTTCGGGTTCAAATGCTAATTCAGCAACTAATTCTTCATCAGCTTCAGTAGGAAAGAAAAGACGTTCTGCTCGTGAGCTATATTACGAAAAAAAAATTGAACTGAAAATGCAAGAAGCAGCGGAAAAGAAAAAGGCTAAAAGTGAAGTCATTCAGCAATTCATTCAGCAATTTAAGGAGGTAGTAAAAGAAAATTTTGAAAAGGAGATTCAGCTGGAAGAACGTAAAATAGCTTTGCTGGAGAAAATAGCTAAAAGGGACCAAGGAAATTAATATATTTAATACTACTACACCTTTTCCAACTGTATTTCGGAAAACACCAAAGGTATTTCAGAAAATAATAAGTATCTTTCAGAAAATGTGAAATGAATATTAGAAAATAGCAAAAGTATTTCAGAAAACACCAATAGTATTTCAGATATTCCCATTGTATTTCAGAAAGCCTCAAAAGTATTTCAGATAAGATCAAATGTTTTTCAGAAACTGTTAAAAGTAATTGATGAAAAGTTACCCTGGCATATCATATCACTAAAATAAGACATTTGAGCTTTTCTGAATTGAAACTAAGGTTTTCTGAAGAACATTTGGAACATCTGAAATACATTTCTTCTTTTCTGAAATACAGGTGGAAAAGGTGTAGTACTAGTATAGTAGTAGTATACCTTTGTATTACAAAATCATAGATACGAAATAAAATGAGAAGAGAGCTTTTGAATTAACTGATTGCTTAGTGAAATGATTGTTTAACTAACCCGGGGGTATTCTAACTTCCTTCAATATATAAATTATCAAATGATACCAAACCACATGTGAGGTAATGCAATATATTTATTTATTTTTTTTCATGGTATTAAGCATTTTGTATGTACATTAAATAATATGATGCTGCCTTAAATAATTGAAAAGGTTTTGCCTCCTATCAATTGATACGTCAATACTAGATTCATCTTCTTGATCGTCAGTAGTGAACTGGGTTTGTGTCGGTTGTTCGTTGATGTCATACAAGTCGTCAAAAGAAATACATATATTATGCAAAACACATACGCTGACTACTATATTCGTTATCATCTTCAAATCAGTTTGCTCTGTAAACATCAGAAGTCTTCGAAAACGGCCTTTCAGCAAACCAAACGCGTTTTCAACTACCATTCGTGTAGATGAAAGTATTTCGTTGAACTTTCGTTGGGCCTCATCTAAATTGCCATAGTCTTTAAACGGAGATACTATCCACTTTGTTGAAGGATAAGCGGAGTCTCCGATAATGAAATGTGCATTCGGAAACATTGCCTCATAATGACTTTCCGCATCTTCAAAGAGTTTAGATCGTCTTAGCACCCTATAATCGTGCAGCGACCCTGGCTCACCGCAAGCAATGTCAATAAATTTTTTGTTAGCATCGACTACGGCTTGCAGCACTATGCTATATGTTTTCTTCCTATTAAAGTACATTTCTTTTGAATTTTTTGGCCCCTTAATACCAATGTGTGTGCAATCAATTGCCCCAATCACACCAGGAATACGTTTCTTTTGTCTAAATTTTTCTGCGTTTTCATCCAAATGAGATCCTTGCGGCCACTTTATATGCTCATCGCTTATAGACATTAAAAACGCTGTAACTCTTTGCACTACGGACCATGCTGTAGACTGAGCCACCCCAAACAAATTTCCCAGTTGCCTAAAAGTCACTGTGTTGCTGACGTACCAAATGTACATGTACACTGATTTTTTGGCCGTTATCGGTAGTCTTCCGCCACTAGATGGGTCAGGGGCATTATCGGATTGAGCGTATCTTACTGAAAGTAAAAATAATTCAAATTCTCATACGTATGTATGAAATAATTTCTTGGATATTACCAATAAGGTAATCCACCGTTTCGCGTTTTACTCTCATGTGCGCCTTAAAATGTTTATGGCTCATAGCGTCAAGAGTCCATTCGAAATTTTCACACTTATGATGGTCTTCGTTTTCGGTGTCCGAACTATCAGAAGAGCTGGAACTTGCAAAAACAGCATCCACGATTTGGTTCACTACTTCCTCCACCATACGAGCTCGCAACTCACTACGGTCTTTAGAAAGAAGAGATCCTAACTGCGAAAATAAACGTAACACATAATTTCTTACTTAACATGTTTAGTTTATTAATAATTTACCACAAAATTTTCTGAATCACTCATTTTCCTTGTTCTAAGATGTTCTTTTCCTTCAAAAACGTATAGAAAATATTTAATAAACGGCAAAATTATGTTATTTTTTCAAGCGCGCAAAAAGAAGTTAAAACCTCAACAAATATATATATTTTAATCAAATTTATTAACTTTCGCGCTCTAATAAACAAAGAAAATATTAATAACAATCAACAGATGATTTTGACAGCTGCAATGTTTCCAGTGTTGTTAAATGCATGCAGGGAAATTTTAGCCGAGTTGAGCATTTTCTTCACACTTGTTGTGATCAAAATGCGCCTTATGTACAAACAACAAGACCAACACACATCATAACATAAAGACTGCATGTCTTAAGAAATTTTGTGTATACTGTTGGCAAGAACAAACAAACAAAAGGGAATTAATTGAAGTGGAGATAAGTGCATTGTGACGTCACAGGGCATCATTGCTTAGTGTTGGAATTTTCTAACAGCGGCTTTGGTGCAGACACGAGTTCGAATCCGTGTCCGAAAAGGGATCTGATGATGAGCCTGGAAACTCTGAAACATGTAATCCTATCCATCGCTGTTGATTTGTCTTTGTAATTTTTCTCCAATTATCAATTTTTCCCAAAAACTGACAATATTAATTCGCTTAGAATTATTGTTAATTGGTCTCGAGCTTGCTCATAACTTACAAATTTGTAAACAAAATAGACCGCAAAATCCAACAACAAAATACATTGAAACCATAGCACGGGTTTACGTACATATGTAAATATGTACAAACAACAAGACCAACACACATCATAACATAAAGACTGCATGTCTTAAGAAATTTTGTGTATACTGTTGGCAAGAACAAACAAACAAAAGGGAATTAATTGAAGTGGAGATAAGTGCATTGTGACGTCACAGGGCATCATTGCTTAGTGTTGGAATTTTCTAACAGCGGCTTTGGTGCAGACACGAGTTCGAATCCGTGTCCAAAAAGGGATCTGATGATGAGCCTGGAAACTCTGAAACATGTAATCCTATCCATCGCTGTTGATTTGTCTTTGTAATTTTTCTCCAATTATCAATTTTTCCCAAAAACTGACAATATTAATTCGCTTAGAATTATTGTTAATTGGTCTCGAGCTTGCTCATAACTTACAAATTTGTAAACAAAATAGACCGCAAAATCCAACAACAAAATACATTGAAACCATAGCACGGGTTTACGTACATATGTAAATATGTACAAACAACAAGACCAACACACATCATAACATAAAGACTGCATGTCTTAAGAAATTTTGTGTATACTGTTGGCAAGAACAAACAAACAAAAGGGAATTAATTGAAGTGGAGATAAGTGCATTGTGACGTCACAGGGCATCATTGCTTAGTGTTGGAATTTTCTAACAGCGGCTTTGGTGCAGACACGAGTTCGAATCCGTGTCCGAAAAGGGATCTGATGATGAGCCTGGAAACTCTGAAACATGTAATCCTATCCATCGCTGTTGATTTGTCTTTGTAATTTTTCTCCAATTATCAATTTTTCCCAAAAACTGACAATATTAATTCGCTTAGAATTATTGTTAATTGGTCTCGAGCTTGCTCATAACTTACAAATTTGTAAACAAAATAGACCGCAAAATCCAACAACAAAATACATTGAAACCATAGCACGGGTTTACGTACATATGTAAATATGTACAAACAACAAGACCAACACACATCATAACATAAAGACTGCATGTCTTAAGAAATTTTGTGTATACTGTTGGCAAGAACAAACAAACAAAAGGGAATTAATTGAAGTGGAGATAAGTGCATTGTGACGTCACAGGGCATCATTGCTTAGTGTTGGAATTTTCTAACAGCGGCTTTGGTGCAGACACGAGTTCGAATCCGTGTCCGAAAAGGGATCTGATGATGAGCCTGGAAACTCTGAAACATGTAATCCTATCCATCGCTGTTCTTCAATTTTATATTTACGAAATAATTAGAAATCGCGTTAATTTTCCTAAAGACATCAACTATTTTCTTCCTAAAAATTTTTATTTGTAAAAGAGTCGACATATAACCCATATTTCAATATTTTTCTATTTATGACATCTATTTTCGAGTGAAAAAACCAAATTTTTTGAAAAAAAAAGCTAAACATTATTTAAATTTATCAATATATATTTTTTAAGAAATATATCATATTTAATATACAAAAAGTAAAAACGCAGTTTGTAGCTTCTTCAATTTTATATTCACAAAATAGTTTGAAATTTTGTTAATTTTCCTAAAGACATCAACTATTTTCTTCCTAAAAATTTTTATTTGTAAAAGAGTCGACATATAACCGGAATCCTTACATATTTAGGCTAAATTGGGCCAGTAAGGTTATGTGTTTTCAATATTTCCCAGTTGAATTTGATGAAAAAACCCAGAAAACCATCATATGTCTAAGTTGTAATATTCTCCCGCTATACGGACTTCAAAAAATCTACAACTAAAAGAAAAATTGAGAAAACTGTCTGTATACCGAAAAAAAAAACACAATTTGGAAACCGGCTAATGTTAAGAAGTTAACGGAATCTCAAAATGAACTTTCATTCGTTTCAATCTATATGGTATGTATGTATGTACATATATTCTCAGCGGTGGAACTATTTGCTGAACCTTTAGCGCTTAGGTATAGCATTTGACATGCCATACTCATGTGTTCCAATAGCGCATGTGCAATGGTCTCGGGTGGGACGCGTGGAGTTTCGTGGTTTTCGAGCCCAACTTCGAACATAAAATTTTTTCCTTTTTTTCATATTGACTATTTTTTTTGCAGGGAAATTACTAAAATTTACCTTAACACAATATGTACTTATATATGTATGTAGTTTAATTGCATTTTTTGAGGGAATTTGCTTTTTCTTAATTGCCATAACACTAAAGGGTAACCATAACACAATATGTACTTATATACATATGTCGTTCTATGAATTTTTTTAAGGAATTTGCTTTTTTCTAATAGATTTCCAATATAGCTATAGCAATGTAGCTATATATATATAAATAAGTAAAAGGATTTATGGGTTTTAAAAATTGTAAATATATTTATTCGGTGTTGCTCAGGCGATATGCGACCGTTTTGCACAGAGATTTACGAATTGTGTTTTTTGTTTACAATATGTATGTGTTTTGTGTTGACAATTAGTTGGTGCGTGACTGTGTAAGTGTGTGTGTGTGGTGTGGTGAATGCTGGCGGCAGGGTTGCACCCGCCAGCGTTGTGGCTAATCTAGCCATCCCGGCCCCCCTAGGCGAGTGATCAGCCTAGAAGAAGTTGCAGCTGCTGCAGGGTCTCCACGAAATTGCTGAGCCCGGTTGGGCGACGACGGCCTCGACTTGATGGCTGTGTCTGGTAAGCGGATGCTGCTGGACGGCGATTACGGGCCACGCGATGAGACCCTATTCGTGGAGGCTGTGGTTGTTCCGGTGGTACGGTGGCCGCTGTTGCGGCCCTTGGAGTGAAAGTGTGCGGTGCTGCAGTGCGCTCGTGCTCGTGGCACGGTAACCGCAGAGCGGATTGTTGGTGTCGGGGCGACTTCTTCGATTTCCATATTAAGGATAATCTGCATAGATAGAAATTATGGACTTTAGTGTCTTATTAAGTATAGGGGTGCTTGATTTTAGCACTTGATCAACATATGATTTCAAATGTGATATGATTATTGTATCTTTTATGCGGGTGTTTATCTGCGGTATAATTTCATGTTTAGATCGAGGAAACGAGAGTCCTTCGAGCTAACTCTTTAGGAGTGAGGTATTTATTTCGGATAGCAAACATCGCTTCGTTGGATGAATTGCTCCGTATTTCATTTTATATTGATTATAAGTTATTTGCGCGATCGGTATTAGCGGTATTATACTCGGTTGGTAGAAAACAAAGTTTTACGAGCGGTCGAGTTAGTTTGCCATTTTGCGTACGTAGGTCAACTACTCGGATGTGACCGTCGGAACCGTAATGTACCTTTTCGATGCGGGCTAGCCGCCATTCGGTAGGAGGTACACATTCGTCATGAATTAAGACGCATGCTCCAATTTTAGGTGCTTCTTGAGTATTCTTCCACCGATATCGTTTGTGAAGGTCTTTAAGGTATTCTTCCTTCCATCGGCGACTAAACTCATGATGGAGGATTTTGATCTGTTCCCATCGATTTATGAGGGAGAGTGAGTCCACGTTTTGTTCTGGTATGGTCAGAAGTGGCGCTCCTCTAAGAAAATGCCCAGGAGTGAGGGCTGTAAAGTCGGAGGGATTTTGCGAGAGTGATGATAGTGGCCGTGAGTTTAAAACGGCTTCAACTCGAATGAGTAACGTAGTGAACTCTTCAAATGTAAATTTATTATTGCCAGCGGTTTTTTTGAAATGCGATTTAAAGCTTTTAACCGCTGATTCCCATAGTCCACCCATATGTGGGGCACTTGGAGGGATAAATTGCCAATTAATGCCTTGAGGTGCGTATTTTTCAATGATGTGCGGCGAGACTTCTTTGGCGAACTGTATGAACTCCTTTTCGGTAGCTCGTTGGGCGCCGATAAAGGTTTTGCCATTGTCGCTCATGATTTTCGAGGGAAATCCTCGCCGTCCGACAAAGCGTGCAAATGCCGCGAGAAAAGCTGCCGTTGTCAGATCTGAACATAATTCTAAATGAACGGCTTTTGTCGTGAAGCATACAAAAACAGCCACGTAACCTTTCATTGTGGTAGAAGACCTTAACATCGAGGCCTTTAGATGGAAAGGCCCGGAAAAATCTACACCAGTGATGGTGAAAGGCATAGAATAATTGCAGCGTTCGGGTGGTAGAGCTGCCATGATCTGCGTACGCATCTTTTGCTTGTGTAGCGAACAGACTTTACACATAGAGATGCATTTTTTGATCAGAGGCTTCAATCGAGGAACATAATGCTCTTGTCGGATCATTTGTTGCATTAGCCTGTGCTCGGCGTGTAGCATTAAGAGGTGAAGATAATTTATAAAAATTGTGGCAAATGCGGATTTTTCCGGTATTATTATTGGATGCCGCTCATTGTAGCTCAGACCGGAGTTCGCTAGCCTGCCATTGGCACGAAGCAGTCCCTTAGAGTCTACAAAGGGGTTAAGTACTAAGAGTGTGCTCTTTTTGTCAATGGGCTTTGATGCCATTAACAGTGATCGTTCACTACTGTAATAGCGAGTTTGTGTGCACTCGATTAGGGCTATTTTTGCCCGTTGCAAGTCTTGATGCGTAAGTGCATAGCTTGCGGTATTGGCTATCCCTTTCACCTTATTCTTTAAGCGATTCACAAATTAAAACATATACGCTATTACTCTTAATCGCTCTAGGATGTCTGGATCCTCCAACGTTGTATGAAAGCCTTATATTCTTCTACTTTCTGGGGCTATTATATTGCGCGCAGGCGACTTTGGCCATGCGTCAGGTGATTCGACCATCCAGTTGGGCACATTCCACCATAGTGTGGTGGTTGTAAGGTGCAGGGGTTTGCAGCCTCTTGTTCCAAGATCCGTAGGGCTATCAGCACTGGCTACGTGTCGCCAAGTTGCTGGCCCAACCAAGTCAATGATTTGAGCTGTGCGGTTAGAAACGTATGTTTTCCACGTATGTGGTGGCTTTTCTAGCCATGCTAGGACGATTTCTTAATCGGACCATAGATATAGTTTCCGATCGCTCAGGTTTAAATGTGCTTGCACGGTCGAGGCTAGTTTTGCGAGCAGGAGTGCGCCGCATAGCTCGAGCCGTGGGAGGCTTACGGTCTTAAGAGGTGCGACCTTGGCCTTTGTCACTAATAAGTGACTTGTTGTTTTGCTATCGTGCTGGGTTCGCACATAAATAGCAGCGCAGTATGCTTTCTCAGAAGCATCGCAAAAGCCGTGGATTTCGACTTCATGATCGGGTGAGAAATTCATCCACCGAGGTATTTGTATCTCGGAGATAGTGTGCAAGTTACTTGCAATTGCGACCATTTTATTAAGCGGAGTGGTTTCACCACTTCGTCCCAATCGGTTCCATCTAGCCATAATTCTTGAATGAGGATTTTTGCTTGTATCATGATTGGTGCAAGCCATCCTGCGGGGTCAAAAAGTTTTGCCACAGATGACAAAATTTGTCTTTTCGTTTTTGCGGATTTTGCAGATACCGACTCAAGAGTGTAAGAAAATTGGTCTGATATTGCATTCCATTGTATGCCCGGAGTTTTAGTGGTGCTCTCTTTTTCAAACTTTAGAAAATTAGTATCTAGCAAGTTTTCTTTATTAATTTTTGCCAGTATTTCTGGATGTTTGGAAGTTATCTTTTGTAATGGAAACCCTGCTGATTCGAAGGCTTCGATAACTTGCGCTAGTGACTCGCACGCTAATGGAAGGCTATGGCTTCCCGACAGTATGTCGTCTACGTACGTTTGAGAGCTAAGCACCGGGGCGGCTAGTGGTAATTTGGCTTTTGTATCTTTTGCCAGTTCGTGTAATGTACGAATGGCTAGGAAAGGGGCGCAGTTTACGCCAAATGTCACCGTTTTTAGCTTGTAGTCGCGGATTGGACTGCTATTTGAATTGCGGAATATAATGCGCTGGTAGTCTTGGCCGTCTTCATGTACTACAATTTGTCTGTACATTTTTTCGACGTCACCATTGAATACGTATTTATACATCCGCCACTGTAAGATAAATAGCATTAAGTCGGGTTGTAATGTTGGACCCGTGTATAAAACGTCGTTTAATGAATTGCCTGAGCTTGTGCATTTAGATGCATTGAACACCACTCTTACTTTTGTTGTAAGTTTTTCTGGTTTGATAACCGCGTGGTGTGGGAGATAAAAGGAGGCGTGTTTGCCTTTTGTTATTTTTTCATAGGATTTTACGGATTCCATATGATCTAATTTTATGTATTCCTCAAGGACGTTGTCGTATGAGGTTTTTAGCTCGCCTTTTTTAAGTAGGTTTCTTTCCATACTTAAAAACTGCTGTAGCGCAGAGGTTCGTGAGTGACCTAAGGCGAGTGTGTCGGGAAATTGTTGTTTGAATGGTAGTCGTACGACGAACCGCCCGTTCTCTGACCTTGTAGTTGTGGACTCGTAGAAGTCTTCACAATACTTGTCGTCAGCTGTAGTAACGGGTATTGGGGGTAGTTCTTCTACCTCCCAGAATTTTCTCAATTGTGAGTTAAGATAGTCATTCGAAATATCTTCCACTTGCGTTGTGAAGCTGGAGATTTTCTCTTTGACTTGACCGCTTAAAATCCATCCAAAGATGGTATTTTGCGCTAGTAGGTTGTTGGATATTTTCTCAACACCTTGAAGTATTATTTGGGGGATTAGATCGCTTCCCAATAATATGTCGATTTGATCGGGTGTATGGCAGTTGGGATCGGCTAGTTTCAAATGTGAAAACTTTTGCCAGTGCTCGCTACTTATATTATAGCTTGGGAGCATATTTGTCAGTCGCGGTAGCACTATAGCTTGTGCTTTTATTCGTTGATCCGCATTTGAAGACATCAAGGTAATGAGGCAGATTTTATTTGAGTTTTGAACTACTCTTCCACCCATTCCCGATATTTCAAAATTGGCTGATTTTGTTGGTAAATTTAAACTTTTTTGGACCTTAGATGCTATAAATGATCGCTGTGATCCTTGATCTATTAAGGCCCTTAGTTTAAATAGTTCTCCTCTAGGTTCGATGGAGACTATTGCTGTCGGTAACAGTGTTTTGCTTTCATTTTCTGAATGAAGCGTTTGTACTCTGGCTGCATTTGAGCAGCATGGTTGTTCTTGACAACTTTCGGGATTGTCTCTTTCGGGATTTTCCGATCTAGCAGTTGCAGCTAGTCCCGTGGTTCTTTTGGCATTTGAATTATTTTGGGTATTGTTATAATTATTATTATGGAGCATCGAATGATGTCTCCTACGGCAATATGAGCAAGTGTATTGACTCGCACATGTCTGTGCAGTATGAGTAGGCGATAGGCAATTGTTGCAAAGTTTCTTAGTTCTGACTGAGTTATTTCTTTCGTTTATTGATAAATTTTTAAATTTCTCGCAAGATCTTAGTTGATGCCCTCCGCTGCACAGTTCGCGTGACATATTTCTATATTGTTCAGATGTGAACGACTGAGATTTGTTGAAACTCGTGTTGTGTGAGTTTTGTTTAATTAGTTTTGTAGTTGTTCGCGCCCGAATTTGGAGAGTTAGTGGACTGTATTTTTTTGTTTGATATGTAATTGCCGTGTTGTTAACCGGCGCGCCCGAATTTTAATTTCTAGTTTTTATATGTACATATGTATAATTTTATGTTTAATTGTTTTTTTTTCGTCACCCTAGTGTTTGTGTTTGTTTTTTTTGCACTTTTATGTTTTAGGGCACTGCACTCTTGGTATTTTCTGTTTGGGTAAGGACCTCTTTTTTTAATATATTTTGTCACTGTCCATAGGTGCCTGTCTTTTAGGCGATGTAGGACCATATGCAATTCGGGACAATTCGCTTCACTCACTTTTGCATTCACTACCGGACTTTAAATAAGTAAAAGGATTTATGGGTTTTAAAAATTGTAAATATATTTATTCGGTGTTGCTCAGGCGATATGCGACCGTTTTGCACAGAGATTTACGAATTGTGTTTTTTGTTTACAATATGTATGTGTTTTGTGTTGACAATTAGTTGGTGCGTGACTGTGTAAGTGTGTGTCTGTGGTGTGGTGAATGCTGGCGGCAGGGTTGCACCCGCCAGTGTTGTGGGTAATCTAGCCAGATATAAAAGTCAATATGTAATGTACTTATATATATATATCTAAATTGTTGAGAAAAAGACCCTAAAAAACCCAAAATGGAAACCAGCCTTATGCTCATATTGAGAACTTCGAAATAAACGCCAAATTCATTTTTAATAAAAAAAACGTATATGTGGCCTAATGCTCATATTGAGAACTTCGAAATAGACGCCAAATTCATTTTTAATAAAAAAAAATGTATATGTATGTGGCAAAGTCCTAACGGGAAAATGTTTTCATTCTCCCATTGAACGTCGGTTCGTATTTCATTTGCTCTCACATTAACAAATTGAGAGTCATCAAAATCCTAACGGTAAAATATTTTCATTCTCTCACTGATTAAGCATATTGAGCTAAAGTAGTGGCGTCGGTTCGTTCCACTCATATTTCATTTGCAATCCATCTCTTACTCATTAACAAATTGAGTAATGTATACACTTGCGTCGGCGCGCCTGTCCAATTTCATTTTGACCGAGAGTTGCCATCCCTTACGATAATTTTCACCAATCCTGCCAAAAAACATGTTGCCTGCTGTTTGGAAGATTACCCTATTTCAAAATTTTTTTTTTAATAAATGCCCTATCTCAGCGTTTGTTTCAATAAGGGCGTTATTTGATATATGTACATATAATAATGAAATATTGAATACAATTTTTAAATACACCGTTTTATTTTTTAGTAGAACTATATTATTCATAGTCTCTGCTATTCATGTAATTTAAAATTTTAATTCTTTTTCAAAAACGCAGTCAAACTTCTATTTTTTCAAAATTCTATAATAAAAGTGAGATTCAAAAGTATTCATGGTCACTATTTTCGGGTAGTTCTTGAGATGCATCCTAAAACATTTGTTTTTAACATATCTTGCATGTTCTATTGCAAAAAATAGTTCAAAATTAAAATTTTTCTGGAAAATAGGACAAAAGTTTTTTTTTTTTATCAGGGACGGGGACTTTTATTCCTTTTAAAATAAAAGTCCGCAGAAAAAAGTTATTTCTGGACTTTTATTCTTATCCGGACAAAAATAATTGGACAACTTGGACTTTTATATTTGCTCGCCAAAAATAAAAGTTATCTTTGTCCTTTTATTTTTTAAGGACAGAATGAAAGTCCTAGCCAAAATCTACCAACCCGCCAATCTAAATTTAATGAATTTCTTATCATATGAAAGATTTTGGTTCGGACTTTAATTCTGTCCTTAAAAATATAAGGACATTATTTTTGTCCTTATTAATGTTATGTTATGAAATTTGTTAAATTTCACTATATACGGTCGTTAATTTAGATGCAAAACGAAAAACTTAAGTGTTTACAATGAAATGTAAATTGTTTTGTGGAAAACGCACTGAAAATTGTGTTTCCTTCCAATTTTGTTCGATATGGCATCATTCTATGTGACCATTATCTATATATTAATAGGCTAACATTTTTTCCATACAATCAATTGCCAGAGTGTATCTCATAAAACAATGCATAACTTCAATTATTATATATTTTGATATGTTTTCATGGGCCAGGAGCTTTGCATAGGCATATTATATTTAACAAAAAATGCTTCATTAATTTGTAATAATTCATCAAAGTTTTCACCAAAACCCAAAGCTGTTAACTACAGTATCTGACTTTTTTGTTGTACATACAGCAGTGGCGCAGGTGGTGAGCGTGCCGGCTATGATGCGTGCGTTCGTATGTTCAAGGACGTGTTCAGGGCAGGTTAAGATTTTTTTTTTTTTACTAAATTGAATTTGCATTAAAATATACGAAAACTTTTTACTATATTTTTTTTTTTAATTTATTATATTTGTAATCCAATATTTTTCTGTTTATTATGTTTATGACATCTATCTTGGAGTGAAAAACCCAAATTTTTTGAAAAAATATAAAAAATTATTCCAATTTATCAATATTTATCAATTTATATTTTTTAAGAAATATATCGTATTTAATATGGAAAAGTAAAAACACAGTTTGTAGCTTCTTCAATTTTATATTTACGAAATAATTAGAAATCGCGTTAATTTTCCTAAAGACATCAACTATTTTCTTCCTAAAAATTTTTATGTGTAAACGAGTCGACATATAACCCATATTTCAATATTTTTCTATTTATGACATCTATTTTCGAGTGAAAAAACAAAATTTTTTGAAAAAAAAAGCTAAACATTATTTAAATTTATCAATATATATTTTTTAAGAAATATATCATATTTAATATACAAAAAGTAAAAACGCAGTTTGTAGCTTCTTCAATTTTATATTCACAAAATAGTTTGAAATTTTGTTTATTTTCCTAAAGACATCAACTATTTTCTTCCTAAAAATTTTTATTTGTAAAAGAGTCGACATATAACCGGAATCCTTACATATTTAGGCTAAATTGGGCCAGTAAGGTTATGTGTTTTCAATATTTCCGAGTTGAATTTGATGAAAAAACCCAGAAAACCATCATATGTCTAAGTTGTAATATTCTCCCGCTATACGGACTTCAAAAAATCTACAACTAAAAGAAAAATTGAGAAAACTGTCTGTATACCGAAAAAAAAACACAATTTGGAAACCGGCTAATGTTAAGAAGTTAACGGAATCTCAAAATGACCTTTCATTCGTTTCAATCTATATGGTATGTATGTATGTACATATATTCTTAGCGGTGGAACTATTTGCTGAACCTTTAGCGCTTAGGTATAGCATTTGACATGCCGTACTCCTGTGTTGCAATAGCGCATGTGCAATGGTCCCGGGTGGGACGCGTGGAGTTTCGTGGTTCGAGCCCAACTTCCAACATACAATTTTTTCCTTTTTTTTCATATTGACTATTTTTTTTGCAGGGAATTTACTAAAATTTACCTTAACACAATATGTACTTATATATGTATGTAGTTTAATTGCATTTTTTTAGGGAATTTGCTTTTTCTTAATTGCTATAAGACTAAAGGGTAACCATAACACAATATGTACTTATATACAAGTAAAGGACTGAAGGTCCTTGAACACTAAAAAAATTAAAGGGCCAACTTGCCCTGCAATGAGAACACAAGAAAAGTAAACTTTACAGTAATTTATTGAAAGTAAATACAACAAGCGGGTTAGTAGTCCACGATGCAACTGCCTCTTCGATGCGCGCTGCTTCCTTTTATAGACTTGAGGCGCGCAGTACTGGTACGCTGGCTTAGGCCCTAGCTTCCCACGGTTGACATGCACTGAGGGCATGTGTAAGTATTTCACAATCGTGTGAAACATAATTTGCTGACGCTACTGTCTGGCTCTGTTGGGTAACCATTAGTACGTGGTACTAATCATGAACTTCGTTTCCCACAGGTTACGTGGTGAAATATTATTGGCCTTGAATTGGGGTGTTGGGTTGCAAAACGGTATGACTGCAATTATGCTGATGCAGCGGCACGTGTATGGGTAGAGTGTGGGAATGGAATATGTTGGGTGCCGCAGCGTGTTAACTCCTCCCTCCTTAAATGTCTGCGTCCCGCAGATTAGATGGCGAAGGGGGGTTCTCGCTCCTTCGACTAAGTCGGTTCTCCATTTTTATTTCGGGTAAGTGAATCCTTGCTGTGAGTTTTCTCCAGATGAACCAAACTAGTATCATAAGTAGTAGTAGTCCTGATCCCTCGGATAGCATGAACCAATTCGTCTCAGACTTAAGGAGTTTCAATACCTTCAAGTTGTCTATTGCCATTCCGTGTACCAGATCGAGGTTTACAGCCATGGTGTGGTTCGTAACGCTAGTTAGGATTGGTGGGAGCACCTGAACTCCTGAGGTGGTAATGCTTGTATACGTCTGGTTGTTGATTACTACCGTCTCATTGTCTACCTGGAGAATATAGGAACCGTTAAGATTATCGGTGGTTTTACCTGAACTTTTAGGGTGTCTTTGATGGGGGTGTCACGCTTTTGCACTAACCGGCGTCACCCCAAACCGTCGACTCGTAGGTGTTATTGCACCCTCCCTCCCTCATGTAGGGGCGGAGCCTCCTAGTGGTGACACCTGGTAACGCTTCGGCGGCTAATTCGAGCGGCGACCCTTTCCCCCCCCTCCATAGCCCCGTTCTTCCCTTCTCTTTCGAACTCTCCTTCTCGTCTCCTCTCCTTTCTAAATGGGCCGGATCAAGGTGTTATACGACCCGTGCCGAGGATCAGCCTGGCTGGGGGCCCTTAAATAGCCCAGTCGCTAACGGAGTGCATCGAATACCGGGCGACCTTCGCTGCTAACCAGCCTTACCCGGGCATTGCGGATCTCTGCCCGGGTGGACCTTCCCCTTTCTCCGCTACTCGTGGGTTTGAAGCATGGAAGATTTAACTAAAACAATAATTAACAGGGAGGGCGGCTCTCCTCTAAAGAAGCCGTCTGGAGCTTGCTCCGCCAAGGCTCCGGCTCAGCCGGGTCTTAAAATAGCTGAGAGAACTCCTCAGCGATTCGTTGCCGCAGCGGCAGCTAGGCAGGTTAGGGCTGAGAGTTTATCCAGCCCGTTTGGTCCAAGGGCCGGCACCCCTCATGGGGGGGGTTCTGACCAGGAGGCCATCTGTGCAACCCCCGCCCTTCCCCTGGCCTCCACCAGCAGGCTTGCCACCCAGCGACTAGCGTCTGGTGGGTCAGCTGCTGGGGGTCTTAGGGATGTGGGGGGGGTCAGCTATGGGGCCAAGGGCCAATCAAATCACGGCAGGGCTGAGAGTAAATCCGTCCCTGTCAGTCCGAAGGCCGGTACCTCTCGGGGAGGGGTCACTGACCGGGCGGCCCTCAGGGCAGCTACCGCCCATCCCACAGCCTCCACCAGCAGGGCTGCCACTCAGCGTCAAGCGTCTGGCGGGTCGGTTGCTGGGGGCTCTAAGGGTGCGGGGGTTGCTGCTTCTAGGGCTGGGGGGCATAAAAAGCCCAACCATCAGGAGAAGCGTTGGGCAGCCCGGGTCCTGCGCAGGAACGCCACCTCACCGATAAGGGAGGGGGATGTTTCTGCGGAGGTCTGGGCTAAAGCTCAACGGGATCTTGCGCGGGCGAGAAAACTGTTCCCGGATTTTAAGCCGGACTGGGTCGAGAGTGAGGAAACCTCGAAGCGCCAGAGATCAATGGAGGAATCCAGTCCCACGGCACCGAAAAGGGCCAAGACACAGGGTGGCTGCACGCGCTCTTTTGCCGAAATCGCCAAAGGTCGGCGGATCATTGGCGTGATCGACGAAAGCAGCGAAGACGGCAGGATACCGAAGCAGCAGTGGAAGTGGGTTGAAGCTGCGCTTGCTACTGTGGCCGTTAAGGTCCTCAAGGATAACCCTGGTCCACCGCCATCGTACACCGATGCAGGGTGGTTCCAGGGCAATGTGAAGCTCATCGCCTGTGATGACTCCAGGTCGGCGGAGTTATACCAAGCCGCCGTTATGAGGCTAGGTGAGGTGTATCCGGGCGCGCGTCTTAAAGTGGTGGAGGCGCGCGACATCCCCTCACGTCCAAGGGCGAGAGTCTGGGTCCCAGTGACGCCATCGGACCCAGGGGATATCCTGGAGCTGCTCCAGGTGTACAACCCCGCCCTGCCGACTAAAAACTGGAAAGTGGTCAACGTCGAGAAATCCGAACGTGCCACTATGCAAGTAGTATTGCTGCTCGACAGCGCTAGCGTCGAAGCGCTTGCTAAGCAAGACTTTCGGGTGAGCTACGGCTTTAAGAACGTCAACTTAAAGGTCTATAAGGCCGACGTAGAAGCTCTCGTCAGCACAGAATCTCGAACGGAGGCGGTTGAACCCCCCAGTGAGGATGAGATGGAGGTCGACGCGGGCGAAGAACCCAGTGGCTACGTTTCGTC
The DNA here is from genome assembly GCA_951509765.1 of Sphenella marginata. NCBI lineage: Eukaryota > Metazoa > Arthropoda > Insecta > Diptera > Tephritidae > Sphenella > Sphenella marginata. The sequence continues at coordinate 65,808,888 of OX608080.1, forward strand.
GGGCTCGGACGGTAGCTTGGCTCTCAGGAAGCTTTACTCCGAGAGTCAGCTTCTGAGTGATGGCGATTCTGACGCGACGCTCACGGAGGAGAGCGCAAATAAACTGTGATGCGGGTCCTCCAGATTAACCTGCATCACTGCAAAGCAGCATCAGCTGCACTTCTACTGCACCTGTCTTCAGGTGCGGTAGACATCGTTCTAGTCCAGGAGCCTTGGATCACTGGCAATAGGATCTGTGGCTTGGGGACGCCAGCTTTTAAGCTCTACAGCGCAAAAGATAAGGGTAAGCCTCGCACTTGTATACTGGCTAAGTCTACTCTTAATGTTTTTCTTCTTCCCAATTTTAGTGATGGAGATCTGACAGCGGTTAGCGTCGAGATGCTGGGTAGGAGCCTCTTGTTCGCTTCCTTCTACCTAGCACATGATCACCAGGGCTCTCTGCCACCTATTAATTTCAAAAATTTCGTGAGCACAGTAAATCCACGGAATGATACGATTATACTTGGAGGCGATGCCAACGCTCACCATGCCCAGTGGGGCAGCAGTGACACAAATGACCGGGGTGAGTCTTTATATAACTATCTTTTAGGTACTAATTTAAGTATTTGTAACAGGGGAAACGACCCCACTTTCGTTACAAGGAACCGAGGTCCTTGACATAACCCTGGTCACGGATTCTTTCAGTGACAAGATTGTTTCATGGAGAGTTCTAAAAGAGCACTCCTTTTCTGACCATAGGTATATAAGCTTCTCTATATCAGATGCGCACACTAGACCAAAGTATATTCAAAATTTTAGAAGAACAAACTGGGGCTACTATAAGAAGATCCTGGGTAAAAATCTACCCAAGGAGGTGAGAATCCCGGATAACGAAGGGGAGCTGGAATTACTCGTAAATAATTTCAGTGATATATGTAGGACTGCTCTTGATAGGGCCTGCCCGACTAGGAAAGTTAGAGAAACGAACAAACCACCGTGGTGGTCGTCTGATCTCGACAAGCTCAGGAAGTCTTGTAGGGCGTCTTTCAATAAAGCAAAGCATGATGGGCATGAACCCGCATGGGCTGCTTATAAAGCGAATCTAAATTCCTATAAAAAAGCAATCCGAAAGGAAAAGCGATCTTCTTGGATAGATTTCTGTGGTAAAATCGAATCTACATCCGCGGCCTCTCGTTTAAGGAGGGTTCTATCGAAATCCCCTACTCAGCTAAGCTACGTCCAAAACCCAGATGGGCAATGGACGAACTCTACTGCGGAAACCATAAATTTGCTTATGGATACTCACTTCCCGACATGCGCGGGCGTGTCCACAAATATTGTTACCGGCGGGCTACCTACGGACCGGCTAATAAGCGAAATTACTGATGATAGGAAGTTAGACTGGGCTCTCTCGACCTTTAAGCCCTACAAGTCGCCGGGCCCGGACGGAATTATTCCGGCTCAACTGCAGTATACTGCCGAAATTGTAAAGCCCTGGATTAAAGGGATGTTTGTTGGCTGTCTCAGGCTAAATTATATTCCAGCATCGTGGAGAGAGGTCAACGTGGTCTTTATCCCCAAAGCAGGGAAGTCTTCACACTCGAAACCAAACGATTATAGGCCTATAAGCTTATCTTCCTTTCTGCTTAAGGCGTTAGAAAGACTCCTAGAGGACTATATCAGGAGGAGGATTGAACCGTCGTCTCTTTCGCATGCTCAGCATGCCTATACTAAAGGCAGGTCGACCGACACTGCCTTGCATTCACTGGTATCCGGTATTGAAAGGTCACTCGACCTCAAAGAATACACTCTAGTGGCTTTTCTAGATATAGCGGGTGCCTTCAACAACGTACTCCCGGGGGCCATTCTCTCGGCGCTGACGGAATTGGGGGTTGATGCGTGCCTGGTGCATTTTATCCACAATCTGCTTACACGCAGGCAGATTGTAACGGAGCTTGGCGGAAGCGTGATCCGCAGACCCGTCAGCAGAGGCACCCCGCAGGGAGGCGTTCTCTCTCCGCTACTCTGAGTGGTTACCGTCAACCAGTTGCTACGTCTCATGGAATCAGAAGGTCACCAGGTGATCGCGTATGCAGATGACATCTGCGTCACTATGCGGGGAAAATTTCCGCAAACTCTCTGCAACCTAATGGAAGGAGCACTATGTAAAGTATCACACTGGGCCACGGCCACAGGTTTGGAAGTCAATCCGGATAAAACCGAGCTGGTCCTCTTCACGAGAAGGTACAAAGTACCAGATCTAACCCCGCCAAGAATTGGGGGTACCCACTTAGCGTTCAGCGATAAAGTCAAGTATCTGGGAATCATTCTCGACAGGAAGCTGTTATGGAGTGATAATATCATGGAGCGAGCCAGAAAGGCATCAGCGGCGCTGTTCGCCTGTAAGAGGGCTATTGGTACCTCCTGGGGGTTCTCCCCTAAGGTGGTGTATTGGATATACACAGCCATTGTGCGCCCGATTCTTCTTTATGGTGTATTGGTCTGGTGGCCGGCACTAGCTAAAAGCACCTACCTTAACATGCTTCAAAAGGTGCAACGAAGCTCGGAGCTCTGCATCACCGGGGCTCTCGGCTCCACTCCGACTGAAGCACTAAACACAATGTTGCACCTGCCACCTCTTGACCTGGTGGCAAAGGAATTTGCGGTCATCACCGCTCTACGCATAAAGGAAACAGGTCTCTGGTCAGGTAGATCTAGTGGACACGCAACAATCCTGGGCTCAAACGCCCCGGTCCCAATACCAGTACGGACTGACTACTGTACGCCAAAGAACGTTTTCGATAAAAACTATGTAGTATTTATACCATCGAGACAGGCGTGGAATACCAGACAACATACAGTCCCGGGTGCCACCAACATATTCATGGATGGTTCTAAGCTGGACGGGAAGGTGGGAGCTGGCTTCTTTTCACCGGATCTGGGTTTAGAGGTCTCTTGCCGCCTTCCTGATTACTGTAGTGTGTACCAAGCGGAAATGCTGGCAATACACAGGGCTGTGAATCATCTCGGGTCTATGCCCAAGGATGGCAAACGGGTTTTTATTTTCTCAGACAGCCAGGCCGCTCTTAAGGCCTTGGACTCATTCGTCGACAACACAAAGTCGGTCACTGAATGCCGCAGATCTCTTAATGAGATGGCTCAGCACTTCAGTATCAGCCTTATATGGGTACCTGGGCACAGGGATATTGAAGGCAACTGCAGAGCAGATGAGTTGGCCAGAAGAGGCACCTCCAATCACATTCTTCCGGAAAATGATTCGGTAGGCATGCCTATGGCCACCTTCAAGCTTCGTGCAAACACATGCACTATTAGGAAGGCAAATGGAGCCTGGTCAGTCATCCCATCGTGTGAGACGTCCAGGCTTACGTGGCCCTGTTATGACAAGGGGCGTACAAGGGCGCTTCTGACTCTACATAAATCAGTCCTATCATCCCTAGTTAGGGTCCTGACAGGGCATTGCTTAATAGGCACGCACGGTGCAAGAATGGGGGTAGCGACATTCGACTACTGTCGCAGCTGTAGACATACCGAAGAGGAGGAGAGTGTCCAACACCTCCTCTGCCAGTGTCCAGCACTTGGCAGGCGTAGGTTGGCCATCCTGGGGAAACCCTTCCTACTTGACCTTGCTGAAGTCTCTAGTTTTGAAGTTAAAGCTTTAGCGAAATTCATTGCTTCCACTAGGTGGTTTGACCCGCTTTAGGCAGGGAAGGGGTCTTTTTTCGGGACCGTATGGGGTATTACAATGGGCCCATTGGTGGCCTAAGTAGTGAGCAGTTACCTTAGGGTCTCAGCTCAGCCCTCGCAACCTAACCTAACCTACCTGAACTTATGGTGCCAACGAAATTGTCCAGGAAAATTGTATCTTCTTTGATTACTTCGATGGTGGATGCGTTGCTTGTTAAGTAAGGGCAACTTGTTTCTCCGCCTTTGAGGAGGCGCGCCAAACAACCGGCCTCCGGTAGCAAGTCCAAGGACTTCTTTTCGCACACCATGGCAGAGGATAGGTGCAAACAATCTTCCTTTATGCCATACGTCTCCCGTTTGCTTATAAGGATAGTTTTGTAGGCCAATTCTATCCGATGACCCTTCCGAATATTAGCTCGTGTGATGAGATGATTGAATCTTTCCTCCGTGACTTTAGGCAGAGATAAGACATACAGCAATAGCGTGTTGTTAGTGTAGATCGAGGGTTTACTATACTCGATGGCTTCGATGGCATTGCTGTATGGAAGAATGTCGATCTCGCCAACAAGCTGGTTAACTTCTTCCTTGCTTAAAAGGTTGCTGTTGACGATGCCAGCCTTGGCCATTTGGCAGGCGCGTATCAGCTCGTTTACGTCTTCTTTCAGAATGGTTATTTTGTTTTGGACATCCTGTTCGAGCCTTTCCCTGATTCTCCGCTCAGCGACGTCATTTGTGATAGTCACAATGGTGTTTAACTTCTGCAGTAATTCGTTAGTTTTTTTGAAAATTGCATTGTTTACCTGGTATTGTCTGTTATTATTTTGATTAAGGGAGTTCTCGTTGCTGAGGACCTTATCCCAGTCAGTGGCATCTGGTGAGCCGGCTACCCACTTCCAGGCAGACCCTATCCAATTAATGGATCGCTTCGATCTCGCAGGTTTGTGCCCTCTTAGCTCGTTTAAGTGCATGTGAATTCTGTTTAGTTGGAACAGTAGTACCTCTGTTGTTGTTGTTGTTTCATTGAGTTTGATTAATGAGCGCTCCAGTTGAGCCGTTGCCAAGTCATAGCGCTCCAGGTCTATTATGTGAATGAGCTTGAAGTGCCCATCGATGATCCAACCGTACCCATCTCGTATTGAAGCCAATGGTGAGTCTATTCTGAATATCTCATAAGAGTGCGCGGTTGCGTAGAGGCAGATGCTATGAATTATAGTAATGTTAGTAAAAAATGTATCATCTTAGTGTCTATTTTGCTAAGCTAATCTATGAAATTTCAAACAGTCATTCATTCATACAATAAATTTTTTAAGAATATTCTAGGAACTTATCCTAATTCGAGTTGCATAGTGGGAGGTGAATTAGTAAAAGATGGTGAAGTCTATTATGTTAAAAAGGTTTTTCTATTTCCATTAGTTGGGAACCCAGTAGTGAAGTAGTTGGTTATATTAGTTGCAAGTTTTTAATTCGACTAGTGTTATTAGTTATGGAAAAATTTAAAGTTGTTAATTTGTTAGTAAATTTCATGCAAAAGAAAATTATTATTATTTTTCCTTTTTCTTCTTTTTTTTTTGAGATAGAGAATCTCCATTACCCCTTTTTTTATTATAATTTTTTATATTTTTTTTCTTTTTGTTTTTTGCATTTTTTTTTTTATTTTGGCGCTTCTTTTTACGCATTTTGGCCGCATTTTTCGCGGCTTATGTTTGCATTTATTTTGCAATTTATATTTTGTGACGCATATTTTTTCATTTGCATTGGAATATGGGTGTTAACTTGATTGTGGAAGGTCCGCGTTGATCCCTTTTAGTCGTAAGCGTTAATAATTGCCAACGACCTACTCGTGGCACGGATGGCTTCACGCAAGTAAGCAGAAGATCATTTTGGGGGAGTTGAACCCCTCCGAATCAGTTATCCCACACCAGTGAGGAAAAAGGAATTGAACCACTATAACTTCAACGGCTACAGGCGCGTTAGCGCTCGCATCCGGACCTCCGCACTCTAATGATCTTAAGCTTCTCATTAACCCTTTGACCAATGTTATCTTATACGTTCTTCACATCCACCTTGTGGAATTTTTTTCCACTTTCTGTGGTGATGGTTGCATTTCTGTTCTCGGCTACGGCTTCTTTTTTATAAAGAGCCTTTTGTTTACCTTTTATTTGTTTGTTGGCGATGAATAATTCATCACCACTATTAAAGTTCTTTCTCGCATTTCTACTCTCCTGTTCGTGGAGTAAGAGAGCCTTGATGTTTTCGTGCGTTTGATCCCTAAAGTCTCTCAGGCCTTGATAGTTTATCCTAGCTGTTCTATTGAAGAATACATCCACCGGTTTTCTTTTTGTTATGGAGTGGATTGTATTGTTGTATCTATCTACGACAATCGCTACCCTCTCCTTGGGAGTCATTCTGGGAAAATCATTGGACAAGCATCGATAAATTTCTATCAGGGTTGAATGTAGCCTTTCTACCTGGCCATTGGCCTCGCTCCGTTGTGTAAGCGTCTGGTAGATTTAAATCCCTAGAGACCTTATGTAATTGAGAACGAGTGGTGTTAGGAATCCCCTCTCGTTGCCCATGACCAAGGTTTTTGGCACGGAAAAATAATGTAAAACATCGGTAAGTTTTCTTCTAATATAAACGGACGACTTATTTTTGATAGGGAACAGTTTGGCAAATTTTGAAAATTTGTCTATACAACTAAGGAACTTCTGTTTTTCTATTTCAAAAATGTCCATGTGGATGATCTCACATGGGTGACTGGGAATCGGCGTTGGTTGGAGATGAGGCTTAGCCGGATGCCTATCATATTTGTTAAGCTTGCAGACTTCGCACTGCTTAACATAATCCCTAATTTGTTTTGACATACCTGGGAAGTAGTATTTTTCCAACAACTGTTCCCGATTTTCCTTGGGATTCCTGTGTGCTCTGCGATGCTCTTCCTCGATTATATTGAAAATTCTGTCAGGGATAGTTACATCTTCCACTAGGCGCTGGGTTATCCTGATTTTATATCTGTGGAAATTATCCGTATACACGTTTTGCAACAGTTGGATAAATTCCTCAGGGATTTTTATGCCATTTATGACATTAGGATTAAGGCACTCTTGAAGAATTGGAATGAGGTTCGACCTATCGATGTTTGGTAAAGAAATAAAATATCTGCGGTAACCATGATGCGGTTGCTCATGGCATCGAGATTCCTGACCCACCCTAAATATCAACTGATTTCTAAAGACGTTTATGGGTACCTCTGCATACGGTACTAGATCGGAATTATCTTGTTCAGCGGAGTGAATCGTTGCCTACGATGCAGCATCCTCGTCGTTGTTTCCAATTTCGCTTCCTGGCGGTTCGGCCACTACAGAATCCGTTAAAGCGTTGACTTCGGTCTTCAGACGTGAAAGAGCATCGGCAACTACATTAGCCTTCCCTGGCTTATAAATTATTTCGCAGTTATACTCTTCGATTCGTGCCTTCCACCTTTTTAACTTTGCATTATAATTGCGGCAGCTTAAGGAGAATGTTAGCGGCTGATGATCAGTATATATCCTTATCTTTTTGGCACCGTACAAGTACGATCTCAAATTATCTAAGGCCCATACAATAGCCAACATCTCCTTTTCATTAGTGGCGTAGTTCTCCTCAGTCCTGTTTAGTGAACGAGAAATATACGCAATTGGTTTGTCCGTACCCATATCCCCCTGTGATAGAACTGCACCAATTGCGTAGTTCGACGCGTCAGTGGTCAGGTTAAAAGGCTTGCCGAAATCAGGAAATGACAGAACATCAGCGGAGGTTAGCACACGCTTTAGATCAGTAAAGGCTTGCAAAGCAGCACTGTCAAGTTGTATTGCTACCCTCCTCGATGCACTGGCCTTTATTTGTGCGTTTTGCCCACGCGTTAGGTTTGTTAATGGCTTAGCTATTTTCGCATAGTCCCGAATGAACTTCCGATAATAGGAGGTCATTCCCAAAAAACTTTTTAGATCCTTCAAATTGCATGGTGGCAAGATTGAGTTCATGGCCTCGACCTTTTTTGGATCAGGACGAACTCCTTCGGGAGTGATGATGTATCCCAAAAATTCAACCTCAGTCTGCAGGAAATGTGTTTTTTCCAGATTCACTTTAAGATTGGATCGTAGCAATTGAGAAAATACCATTTCCACATTCTTCAAATGATCATCAACATCCTTACCAAACACAATGATATCGTCTATATAAACGTAGCAGATTTTGCCGATATATTGTTTCAATACGTCGTCGATCATGCGTTGAAAAATGGCCGGTGCGTTTTTAAGGCCGAAAGGCAATCTCAAAAACTCATACTTCCCATTCATCGTTGAGAAGGCAGTTTTAGGTATGTCGGATTCCTTCATAGGGATTTGATGGAACCCAGAAGTCAAATCAATGGTTGTGAAAGTAGCGAGTGTTGCCAAGACTACACAAGGTAGCGTTAATATCAGGAATAGGGTATGTGTCGGGGATCGTTACAGCGTTAAGCCGTTTGTAATCTATCACCATTCGGTACTGTTTCTCCCCATCGGGCTTAGGTTTTTTGGGAACCACCCAAATAGGAGAGTTATATGGGCTCTTGGATGCACCGTGTAGTTCCTTAGGTTTGTATTTTGTATTTCGAGGCACCTTGAATATGCCTCGGGTAGAGTCTTTGGGCGCTGAACCAAGAGCATCTTCGAGAGATCCCCATTCAATCCGCGGATGAAAACATCCAGCGCACGGTTTCTGTACGTGTCTATCAGTACACGCACTGTCTCGTGAGAATATTTCTCAGTTTTAAGTTTATTGATTATTAGAGCAAATTGGTGATTCACGGCTCCGTAGAAGTCATCGAGCCGTGAATCCTTTTGAGAGAGTTGGTGGAGTTGGTACTCCAAGGTGCGGATATCGAGTTTGTCCGCATAATGGAGTGATAGACATTCTTTCATGGCGGCCCAGTCAGTATCAAAAATACTATAGGATATGAGGGCAGTGTCGGCGGGCCCTCGTATCTTTTGGCGAACGTGTTGTAAAATTGCCCGATATATGGGCTTATTCTTCACTAGCTCGAAATCCGCAAGGATACTTTCGACAGCGTGCACCCACGACACAAACATCGTTGGATTACCATTAAAAACCTGTAACTCCTTTACGGAGTCTGGAAGCCTCGAGATATCCCTTAATTTCGCCTCAGTTGCTGGAGCTCGGGGTTGAACTGGTGGAACTTCTTCCGTTTCTCGCTCTGGGGTAGCAGCTTCTATCGAAGCGATTCTGCTTTGAAGTGCGTCCAAGCACGATGCACGCCTTTCAAGACCATTTAATCGGTCCATAAGTGCATTCACCGCACCTGTCAAATTTGTAACTGTAACCTGGAGTGACTCCATCCTGGAAGTATGAATTTAGATATAATATTTGTTATAGTTATACTCACAACACAGCAATTATCATATCACGGTATCAACTTAAAACTCGACTTGTGGCTTTTAGAGCCTTTTTCTACTTTTCAATGGTTTGTTTTTAAGCTTAAGCTGTGGAGCCTTTTCTCCTTTTTTTCACTAATTTGCCTTTTGGCTGTGGCTTCAGAGCCTTTTTATTTTTTCACTTATCTGCCTTTTGGCTGTGGCTTAAAGCCTTTTTATTTTTTCACTTATCTGCCTTTTGGCTGTGGCTTAGAGCCTTTTTATTTATTAACTGATTTGCCTTTTAGCTCTGCTGGCTTCTGGCTTTTTATTTCTTGCTCCTATTCACGGATACACACACTAGCTGAATAGATTGAGCAATTTGTTTTTCACTTCACTACTGGTCCCTGCTCGGGCGCCAGTAAAGGACTGAAGGTCCTTGAACACTAAAAAAATTAAAGGGCCAACTTGCCCTGCAATGAGAACACAAGAAAAGTAAACTTTACAGTAATTTATTGAAAGTAAATACAACAAGCGGGTTAGTAGTCCACGATGCAACTGCCTCTTCGATGCGCGCTGCTTCCTTTTATAGACTTGAGGCGCGCAGTACTGGTACGCTGGCTTAGGCCCTAGCTTTCCACGGTTGACATGCACTGAGGGCATGTGTAAGTATTTCACAATCGTGTGAAACATAATTTGCTGACGCTACTGTCTGGCTCTGTTGGGTAACCATTAGTACGTGGTACTAATCATGAACTTCGTTTCCCACAGGTTACGTGGTGAAATATTATTGGCCTTGAATTGGGGTGTTGGGTTGCAAAACGGTATGACTACAATTATGCTGATGCAGCGGCACGTGTATGGGTAGAGTGTGGGAATGGAATATGTTGGGTGCCGCAGCGTGTTAACTTACATATGTCGTTCTATGAATTTTTTTTAAGGAATTTGCTTTTTTCTAATAGATTTCCAATAATAAATATAGCTATATGTATATAAGTTGATGTCATACGATATAAATATCATGGAATATTATTGAAATGATATAAAAGTCAATATGTAATGTACTTATATATATATATATCTAAATTGTTGAGAAAAAAACCCTAAAAAATCCAAAATGGAAACCGGCCTTATGCTCATATTGAGAACTTCGAAATAAACGCCAAATTCATTTTTAATAAAAAAAACGTATATGTGGCCTAATGCTCATATTGAGAACTTCGAAATAGACGCCAAATTCATTTTTAATAAAAAAAAATGTATATGTATGTGGCAAAGTCCTAACGGAAAAATGTTTTCATTCTCCCATTGAGCGTCGGTTCGTATTTCATTTGCTCTCACATTAACAAATTGAGAGTCATCAAAATCCTAACGGTAAAATATTTTCATTCTCTCACTTATTAAGCATATTGAGCTAAATTAGTGGCGTCGGTTCGTTCCACTCATATTTCATTTGCACTCCATCTCTTACTCATTAACAAATTGAGTAATGTATACACTTGCGTCGGCGTGTCTGTCCAATTTCATTTTGACCGAGAGTTGCCATTCTTTACGATAATTTTCACCAATCCTGCCAAAAAACATGTTGCCTGCTGTTTGGAAGATTACCCTATTTCAAAATTTTTTTTTAAAAAAACGCCATATCTCAGAGTTTGTTTCAATAAGGGCGTTATTTGATATATGTACATATAATAATGAAATATTGAATACAATTTTTAAATACACCGTTTTATTTTTTAGTAGAACTATATTATTCATAGTCTCTGCTATTCATGTAATTTAAAATTTTAATTCTTTTTCAAAAACGCAGTCAAGCTTCTATTTTTTTCAAAATTCTATAATAAAAGTGAGATTCAAAAGTATTCATGGTCACTATTTTCGGGTAGTTCTTGAGATGCATCCTAAAACATTTGTTTTTAACATTTCTTGCATGTTCTATTGCAAAAAATAGTTCAAAATTAAAATTTTTCTGGAAAATAGGACAAACGTTTTTTTTTTATCAGGGACGTGGACTTTTATTCCTTTTAAAATAAAAGTCCGAAGAAAAAAGTTATTTCTGGACTTTTATTCTTATCCGGACAAAAATAATCGGACAACTCGGACTTTTATATTTGCTCGCCAAAAATAAAAGTTATCTTTGTCCTTTTATTTTTTAAGGACAGAATGAAAGTCCGAGCCAAAATCTGCCAACCCGCCAATCTAAATTTAATGAATTTCTTATCATATGAAAGATTTTGGTTCGGACTTTAATTCTGTCCTTAAAAATATAAGGACATTATTTTTGTCCTTATTAATGTTATGTTATGAAATTTGTTAAATTTCACTATATACGGTCGTTAATTTAGATGCAAAACGAAAAACTTAAGTGTTTACAACATCCATCGGCAAAACGCTACCCGTGAGTAGCTTCGACGCGGCAGCGATGTACATACACAAAAACGACGCTGCTAATTCTGCTCCGATGTTCGCTGAATTTCTTAAGAATTTTGCCAAATGCTTGCCAACTAATTCGAGGAAAATCTACGCAATGCCCAAAAAGGCATTTCATATGAAAAGAATTGCAAATTAATATTTTGTTTTATTCTGCGTTCAACTTTCAATAGTTCAACACAATGAGTAATAACGATTGTGAATTAATATTTTTCGCTGTAAAAGGCGAAAGGGCAAAATATTTGTGTGAATGCGCTTTTTCGTTTTTAAAGAACATAAACTCTAAATCCACAAATCGTCTCAGCGACCAACATGTCAAAGATTTGCTTTTGATAAAGCTTTATCCTGACGAAATAGATATTCCTAAAATGTTGGGGGAGTAGTATTATCAATAAGCTCGATATCAAATGCCTGAAATAACTGTTTTATTTTCCTTTTCCAAAATAATGAATTATTTTTTGTTTTTTTGAATTAAATGAATTGCTTTTATTTCACTTTTCCAATTTTAAACTTATTTTTTTGGATTTTTTGGTCCTAAAAACCTATATCCGGTCAATATCATCAGATAAAATATGATATTATAAATATATATTATATCAGAAATACCCCATTTTTACTATTAAATACGAATCAAACAATGTGGCAAGCATGTTTTTCGTCTCGCACAAATACAATGGCAAATTGTGACGGTGTTGGGTTGCCGATCACTGGTTTACAATGAAATGTAAATGGTTTTGTGGAAAACGCACTGAAAATTGTATTTCCTTCCAATTTTGTTCGATATGGCATCATTCTATGTGACCATTATATATATTAATAGTCTAACTTTTTCGTCTCGCACAAATACAATGGCAAATTGTGACGGTGTTGGGTTGCCGATCACTGGTTTACAATGAAATGTAAATGGTTTTGTGGAAAACGCACTGAAAATTGTATTTCCTTCCAATTTTGTTCAATATGGCATCATTCTATGTGACCATTATATATATTAATAGTCTAACTTTGTTGGTGATATATCTCGATCAAACCAAATGGTTAAAGTCACGTAACACCATTAGTTTTACTACGCGTAGTTTTCGAAATTTCTGGCAGCACTTATGGTTCGTTTCTAATATTTCAAAATAACTCAATTGTGAGTGTGAAGTTCAAAGTGAGTGTGCAACGTATTTTTATCCACTCAAAATGAGTGAAATAATTTTTAAAAAATAACTGAGGATATCATCGCAGCATAGTAGCAGAAAACTTCTTAAAGAGACAACATGCGAAAGGAAAAGTCAACCACCTGCCGAAGGAAAAATTAAAAGGTAAGTACATTTTATTTTATATTTTTAATAACTTAGAATAGACTGTTTCTAATTTCACATTTCAATTTCAGAAAAAACAGCAATTAATACCACAACTACAGCAACTAATTACAACAAACAGGTAAGAGGAAAAATTTATGAATTTTAGTGAAACAATGTTTAATATTAATCGGATTTTGCCGAAGAGGGCTGTCAAAAGAGCGTCTGGACCCTATCATCAAGAATCCGATAAATATTAGGCATTGAAAGGTAACTAATTTAATTTGTTAATTTCATTTCATTTTATATTTATATATATATATATATTATTATATTTAAGCTAAATTAAATGCTAATGACATTTCAATTTCAGAAATACAGCATTTACTACAACAACTACACAGCAACTCTACAGCAACTACATACATACATTCAATATCCATACATAAATACAAAAAAACGGTGAGTGAAAAAAATGTTTAATTTAATGTTGAAATTTTTATATTTTAGTTTATTAAATTTTATTTTTAATTTTACTTTTGTTTTATGCGATTCATTTATTTTGGTTTTGTTTTCTATACCACATTTAATTTAATTTTCATATAGTCTTATTTTATTATTTCTTTGATTTCAGTTTCAGTATTTTATTTTTATTAATTTATTTTTACTTTTAAATTTTATTTTTATTATAGTTTTTTATTTAATTTAATTTTATTTATTTTAAAGGTTTTGTGAATTTTTATTTCTTTTTTTTATTATACCTTTATTTACTTAATTTTTTTTTAACTTTTGTTTATTGTTTTTTAATTTTTTTTAAATCCTTTTTTTTTTATTTTTGTCATTTGTACTATATCTTTTATTTTTGCCATCATTTTATTTTATAATCTATTCAGTTTCATTTTCTGTCCTATACTTTTTTTTAAATTTAAGTTTCTCATATTATTTACTTTTACAGTACCATTTTAATTTATTGATTTCATTTCATTTTAATTTAATGCATAATTTTTTTTTTGATAGTAAATTTATTTTATTTTACTTTCTTTTGTTTCGTTCGATTGATTTAATTGACTTTTTTGATAAAATTTTTTTTTTTACATATTTACATATTTGTTTTTTACTTTATTTTCTTTTACTTTATATTTTTTGTTTATGCTGTTTTATTCATCTTTAATGCCATCCTATTTTATTTTGTTTTTATTTCTGTTCACTTTATTTCATTTTAAATTTTAGGTGTTTGATTCAATTTAAATTTATTTAATAATTTTTTAGATTTTATTTTATAATATTTTTAATTCTATTTTATTTTGCTGACTTCATTGCCAATTTTTTTGTTTCAATTTATTTATTTTTTTTTGGCTGGACTATTGATTTTTATTTACTGTTATATTTAATTTTTAAACTAAATTCGTTGTTTACTTAATTTTTTTTACTATGCTATATTTGTTTTTTTTTTAATTTTTTTTAATATATTTTTTTATTTTTTTCTTTTTTCATTGTTTTGTTTTCTTATTTCCATTTTTTGTTTACTTTATTTATGTTTTTATGTTTTAATTAATTTCATTTAATTTCATTTTCTATATTTTACATTACTTTTTTTATATTTTTCATAACATATACTTTTGCTGTAAACAACTTTCACCTATTAATTTAATATCATTTCATATTTAACAGAATACAACAACGAACTTAACGAAATACAGCAACTACATACAATACACATACATACATAAATACAAAGAACGGTAAGTGAAAAAATTCTTTGTTTCAATTTATTTATTTTTTTTTTGTTGCACTATTGATTTTTATATTCTGTTATATTCAATTTATAAATTAAATTAATTTTTTAATTATTTTTTTTACTATGCTCTATTTGTTTTTTTTTTAATTTTTTTGTTTTCTTATTTAAATTTTTTTGTTTACTTTATTTATGCTTTTATTTTTTACTTAATGTTTTATCATTTACTTAATCTTTTCTTTAATTTTATTTTACATTGAATTTTTTTTATTTCAGTATTTTTTTTATATTTTTTTGTAACTAAATTTGATATTTCGAAGTTATATTGCTTGGTTTTTTTTGCTGGATTTGCTTTCCATTTTTGAAATTTTTCTTATTGTTTGTACATATTTTATTTTGTTTCCAATAATTTGTTTTTGCTTTATTTTGTTCTTAATTAAAGTTTTTTTGAATTTGTTTTTGAGTATTAAATTTTTATATAACATATTTTTTTTAATATATCCATTATATTTTTATTTATTGTTTTATTTTTTGTTATGATAGTTTTGTTTACTTTGTTTAATTTTTAGTTTTTCTATTTAACTTTAACTAATTTTTTTTTATTTTTTTTATTGGGTTTATTTTATATTTTTAATTTACTTTCTTTTGTTTTCTTCAATTAATTAATTTCAGTTTTGCCGTCTAAACTATTTTGTCATCTAAGCTACTTTCCGTTTTTTTTATTTATATTTCATTAACATTAAATTACTTTTTTTATTTATATTTTATTAACATTTAATTACTTTTTTTGATAGTTTAATTTACTTCATATTATTATTTTTCTTCTTTTTTCTTTTCTTTCATTCAATTTATTTATTTTGATTTTGTTATCTGTTTTATGTTTTTTATTTTTTATACCATTTTATTTTACTGTTCATTTAATTTCATTTTCTATATTTTACATTACTTTATTTTATATTTTTCAAAATATATACTTTTACTGTAAACTACTTTCACCTATTAATCTAATTTCATTTCATATTTAACAGAATGCAACAACAAATTTAACGAAATACAACAGCTGCATACAATATACATACATACATACATAAATACAAAGAACGGTAAGTGAAAAAATTCTGTTTCAATTTATTTATTTTTTTTTGTTGCACTATTGATTTTTATTTTGTTATATTTTATTTTAAAATTTTTTTTCATTTTTTGTTTCTCTTAATTATTTATGCTGTTATTTTTTAATTAAAGTTTTATCATTTACTTAAGTTTTTTTTTAAATTTTATTTCACATTGAATTTTTTTTGTTTCATCATTTTTTATATTTTTTTTGTAACTAAATTTGATATTTTGAAGTTATATTATTTCAGTTTTTATACCTTTCATGAACATGAAATGGTATTATAACTTTGGTCCGATGTTTGTAAGTATGAGAAGAAGAAGAGCTAGACCCACTATTAAGTATACCGAAATGATCAGGGCGATGAGGCGAGTTGATTTAGCCATGTCCGTCTGTCCGTCCGTCCGTCCGTCCGTCCGTCCGTCTGTTTGAACGCAAACTAGTCCCTCAGTTTTTGAGATATCTCGATGAAATTTTGCAAGCAGGCGCCATTTTGCATAGGATTAATCATTTGTCGGAACCAGCAAGATCGGACCGATAGAAGGCATAGCTCCCATACAATCGATTGTTCCCATAAATGGGTTTTGGCCTATAACTCTTGCAATTCAAAAGCTAGGAACGTAAAATTTTGCAAGTTTAGTACAAATTGTATTTGCAACGTGTGTAGTGAAAATGACTCAGATCGGACCAACATGACATATAGCTCCCATATAATCGATAGTTTCGATAAATGGGTTTTGGGCTATAATTTTTGCAGTTAAAAAGCTAGGAACGTTAAACTTTGCACGTTTGCTACATATTATACATGTAACATATGTAGGCAAAATCAGCCAGATCGGACCAACATAACGTATAGCTCCCATACAATCGATTGTTCCGATAAGTGTGGTTTAGCATTCATGAAAGGTATAAAGCCTTCGGCACAGCCGAAGACAGCCCTTTCCTTACTTGTTTTTGCTGCATTTGCTTTCCACTTTTGAAATTTTTCTTACTGTTTGTACATATTTTATTTTGTTTCCAATAATTGGTTTTTGCTTTATTTTGTTTTTAATTAAAGTTTTTTTGAATTTGTTTTTGAGTATTAAATTTTTATATAACATATTTTTTTTAATATATCGATTATATTTTTATTTATTGTTTTATTTTTTGTTATGATAGTTTTGTTTACTTTGTTTAATTTTTTGTTTTTAGTTTTTCTATTTTACTTTAACTAATTTATTTTTTTATTTTTTTTATTTGGTTTATTTTATATTTTTAATTTTTTTTCTTTTGTTTTCTTCAATTAATTAATTTCAGTTTTGCCCTCTAAACTATTTTGTCATCTAAGCTACTTTCCGTTTTTTTATTTATATTTCATTAACATTTAATTACTTTTTTTATTTATATTTTATTAACATTTAATTACTTTTATTGATAGTTTAATTTACTTCATATTATTATTTTTCTTCTTCTTTCTTTTCTTTCATTCAATTCATTTATTTTGATTTTGTTATCTGTTTTATGTTTTTTATTTTTTATACCATTTTATTTTACTGTTCATTTAATTTCATTTTCTATATTTTACATTACTTTATTTTATATTTTTCAAAATATATACTTTTACTGTAAGCTACTTTCACCTATTAATCTAATTTCATTTCATATTTAACAGAATACAACAACAAATTTAACGAAATACAACAACTGCATACAATATACATACATACATAAATACAAAGAACGGTAAGTGAAAAAATTCT
Organism: Sphenella marginata; assembly: GCA_951509765.1. NCBI lineage: Eukaryota > Metazoa > Arthropoda > Insecta > Diptera > Tephritidae > Sphenella > Sphenella marginata. The sequence continues at coordinate 65,826,263 of OX608080.1, forward strand.
GTTTCAATTTATAAATTTTTTTGAGTTGCACTATTGATTTTTATTTTGTTATATTTTATTTTAAAATTTTTTTTCATTTTTTGTTTCTCTTAATTTTTTTGCATACTTTATTTATGCTGTTATTTTTTAATTAAAGTTTTATCATTTACTTAAGTTTTTTTTTTAAGTTTATGTCACATTGAATTTTTTTTGTTTCATCATTTTTTTATATTTTTTTTGTAACTAAATTTGATATTTTGAAGTTATATTATTTCAGTTTTTTTTGCTGCATTTGCTTTCCACTTTTGAAATTATTCTTACTGTTTGTACATATTTTATTTTGTTTCCAATAATTTGTTTTTGCTTTATTTTGTTTTTAATTAAAGTTTTTTTGAATTTGTTTTTGAGTATTAAATTTTTATATAACATATTTTTTTTAATATATCCATTATATTTTTATTTATTGTTTTATTTTTTGTTATGATAGTTTTGTTTAATTTTTTGTTTTTAGTTTTTCTATTTTACTTTAACTAATTTTTTTTTTATTTTTTTTATTTGGTTTATTTTATATTTTTAATTTACTTTCTTTTGTTTTCTTCAATTAATTAATTTCAGTTTTGCCGTCTAAACTATTTTGTCATCTAAGCTACTTTCCGGTTTTTTTATTTATATTTCATTAACATTAAATTACTTTTTTTATTTATATTTTATTAACATTTAATTACTTTTTTTGATAGTTTACCATTTTATTTTACTGTTCATTTAATTTCATTTTCTATATTTTACATTACTTTATTTTATATTTTTCAAAATATATACTTTTACTGTAAACTACTTTCACCTATTAATCTAATTTCATTTCATATTTAACAGAATACAACAACGAATTTAACGAAATACAACAACTACATACAATATACATACATACATAAATACAAAGAACGGTAAGTGAAAAAAATTTTAATTTCATTTCATTAATTTAAGCTAAATTTAATGTTGACATTTTTGTGATATTTTAATTTATTAAATTTTATTTTTAATTTTACTTTTGTTTTATTCGATTAATTTATTTTGGTTTTGTTTTTTATACCACATTTAATTTAATTTTCATATGATTTTATTTGATTATTTCTTTGATCTCAGTTTCATTATTTTATTTTTTATAATTTTATTAATTTATTTTTACTTTATAATTTTGTTGTTGGTTTTTGCGGTCTTTCTTGTTTTACATATTTGTAAGTTTTGCAAGCTCGAGAACCAGAGAAACAATAATTCGTAATGAATTTTAATTGTCAGTTTTTTGGGAAAAATTGATAATTGGAGAAAAATTACATTGTTTTATTTTTTGTTATGATAGTTTTGTTTAATTTTTTGTTTTTAGTTTTTCTATTTTACTTTAACTAATTTTTTTTTTATTTTTTTTATTTGGTTTATTTTATATTTTTAATTTACTTTCTTTTGTTTTCTTCAATTAATTAATTTCAGTTTTGCCGTCTAAACTATTTTGTCATCTAAGCTACTTTCCGGTTTTTTTATTTATATTTCATTAACATTAAATTACTTTTTTTATTTATATTTTATTAACATTTAATTACTTTTTTTGATAGTTTACCATTTTATTTTACTGTTCATTTAATTTCATTTTCTATATTTTACATTACTTTATTTTATATTTTTCAAAATATATACTTTTACTGTAAACTACTTTCACCTATTAATCTAATTTCATTTCATATTTAACAGAATACAACAACGAATTTAACGAAATACAACAACTACATACAATATACATACATACATAAATACAAAGAACGGTAAGTGAAAAAAATTTTAATTTCATTTCATTAATTTAAGCTAAATTTAATGTTGACATTTTTGTGATATTTTAATTTATTAAATTTTATTTTTAATTTTACTTTTGTTTTATTCGATTAATTTATTTTGGTTTTGTTTTTTATACCACATTTAATTTAATTTTCATATGATTTTATTTGATTATTTCTTTGATCTCAGTTTCATTATTTTATTTTTTATAATTTTATTAATTTATTTTTACTTTATAATTTTGTTGTTGGTTTTTGCGGTCTTTCTTGTTTTACATATTTGTAAGTTTTGCAAGCTCGAGAACCAGAGAAACAATAATTCGTAATGAATTTTAATTGTCAATTTTTCCCAAAAAACTGACAATTAAAATTCATTACGAATTATTGTTTCTCTGGTTCTTGAGCTTGCAAAACTTACAAATATGTAAAACAAGAAAGACCGCAAAAACCAACAACAAAATATTAAGAACCGTAGCACGGGTTTACGTACATAAATATGTACAAACAAACAAAGTCCAGCACTCACATTCGTTCGTATGACCGAAGGTCTAACAACAATGTGTGCTCACTGTTGGCAAGAACAAACAAACAAAAGGGAATTAATTGAGGTGGAGATAAATGCATTGTGACGTCACAGGGCATCATAGCTTAGATGTTAGAATTTCCTAACAGCGGCTTTGGTGCAGACACTGGTTCATATCCCAGTGTCCGAAAAGGGATCTGATGATGAGCTTGGAAACTCTGAAACATGTAATCCTATCCATCGCTGTGATTTAGCAATGTAATTTTTCTCCAATTATCAATTTTTCCCAAAAAACTGACAATTAAAATTCATTACGAATTATTGTTTCTCTGGTTCTCGAGCTTGCAAAACTTACAAATATTTACTTTATAATTTTATTTTGATACATATTTTGATTGTAGTTTTTTATATTATTTTATTTTATTTATTTTAAATGTTTTGTGAATTTTTTTTTTTATTATACTTTCATTTACTTAATTTTTTGTAAACTTCTTTTGTTTATTTTTTTTTTAAATTTATTTTGTTCTTAATTTCTTTTTGAATCCCTTTTTTTTAAATTTTGTCATTTGTACTATCTTTTTTATTTTTGCCATCATTTTATTTTATCATCTATTCAGTTTCATTTTCTGTATTCAGTTTAATTTTCTGTACTATAATTTTTTTAAATTTAAGTTTCTCATATTATTTACTTAACATTTTACGTAACATTTTAGTTTATTGATTTCATTTCATTTTAATTTAATGCATAATTTTTAATTTTTTGGTTGCACTATTGATTTTTATTTTCTGTTATATTTAATTTTTTAATTAAATTGGTTTTTACTATGTTTACTATGTTCTATTTGTTTTTTTTTATAATTTTTTATTTCTTTTCTTTATTTATTTTTTTATACATTTTTATGAATATATTTTTTGATCTTTATACATACATATGTACATATGTATAAACATATAAAACATCTTTTTCCTTTTTATACCCAGCGTACTAGTACTAGTACAAGGGTATTATAACTTTGTTGGGATAACGGTTGGTTGTACAGGTATAAAGGAATCGAGATAGATATAGACTTCCATATATCAATATCATCAGGGTCGAAAAAAAATTTGATTGAGCCATGTCCGTCCGTCCGTCTGTCCCTCCGTCTGTCCGTCTGTCCGTTAACACGATAACTTGAGCAAATAATGAGATATCTTCACCAAATTCGGCATGCGTACTTATTTGGGTTCAGAATAGATTGCTATTGAAAATGGGTAAAATCGGACCATAACCACGCCCCTTTTTCGATATCGAAAATTTCGAAAAAGGTATAAAACGGGTTAATTCAATATCAGAAGCAGCTACAATGATAAAATTTGCAATATGTATTGCTTTAGATGTTCTAAGGCCGATTTTATCAAATTTTTTTAAAAGGGGCGTAGCACCGCCCACATATATTTGAAGAAATTTTCAAATTTTGACTCTCAATAACTTCAGCACAGTTTATGCTAGTACAACGAAATTTTGTAGAGGGCATACAATTGTTGTGTTAAATTCAGATATAGAAAATAAAAGAAATCGCTTAGCGACCACGCCTACTTTTTCATAAAAGTTATATTGAAAGGAGGTGGAAATATTGAAAAGTCCATATCTAATTAACTGATACCGCTATAATAATGTAATTTGGTACATACATCAACTTTCATATTCTTTACATTATTTTTGCAAAGTTTGGAAAGTGGGCGTGCCACCGCCCACTTATGAGTCACGCAAATTTCAAATTCGACTGCTAATAACTTCAGAACGGTGTGAGATAGATTTACGAAACTAGGTACCAGGCATCTTATGTTTATGTAGAGTACTACCATAGAAAATAAGAAAAATCGGTGAACGACCACGCCCACTTTTGGACTAAAGTTCTCTAAACGAGAGTTAGGAAACCGGAATATGCAATATCTGTTTAACTGATAAAGATATAATGCTAAAACTTAGTACACTCGTTCACTTGATGATGTTATTAGTGTTGTTTAAAGGTTTTTTGGTAATATTTTGGAAAATGGGCGTGGCACCGCCTACAAGTGAATAAACAAAATATCAACATTTCACTATTAACAAGCCACTGTGAAAGTATCATAAAGATCTGCAATGAAAACTGATCTTCAAATAGGGACAAACAACATAATAAAATCCGTGGGCGTGCCACCACCCACTGTTTTAAAATTATGTAAATATTAAATATATCCGTATATCAAAAATTTCACAAAATACGTTAAAAGTTATGGGCATGGCACGCCTTCTTTTCCAAAGTTATATATAGGACATGGTATCACCATTGAAAAGATTGATTGAGTACTTTTGGCTCATGTAAGCGGTTAATGCTTTATAAGCAAGGGCCGTGGACGCCCACCAAATTCGCTATTGTTTAGGCTGGGAATAGATTGGTTTTTAAAATGGGCGAAATCGGATGAAAACCCCGCCCCCTTTTTCTGGAAACTAACGCTGGGTATTAAATGTTCGGTTCACCCGAACTTAGACTTCCTTACTTGTTTTCTCTTAATTTTTTTGTTTTCTTATTCGCATGTTTTGTTTACTTTATTTTTAAATTAATTTTTTATTATGTACTTAGCCTTTAATTTTTTTTATTTTACATTGAATTTTTTTTGTTTAAGTATTTTTTTATATTTTTTTTTTTAACTAAATTTGATATTTTGAAGTTATATTGTTTTGGGTTTTTTTGCTGCATTTGCTTTCCATTTTTGAAATTTTTCTTATTGTTTGTACATATTTTATTTTGTTTTTTTGAATTTGTTTTTGAGTATTAAATTTTTATATAACATATTTTTTTTAATATATCCATTATATTTTTATTTATTGTTTTATTTTTTGTTATGATAGTTTTGTTTACTTTGTTTAATTTTTAGTTTTTCTATTTTACTTTAACAAATTTTTTTTTTTATTTTTTTTATTTGGTTTATTTTATATTTTTAATTTACTTTCTTTTGTTTTCTTCAATTAATTAATTTCAGTTTTGCCCTCTAAACTATTTTGTCATCTAAGCTACTTTCCGTTTTTTTTATTTATATTTCATTAACATTAAATTACTTTTTTTATTTATATTTTATTAACATTTAACTACTTTTTTTGATAGTTTAATTTACTTCATATTATTATTTTTATTCTTCTTTCTTTTCTTTCATTCAATTCATTTATTTTGATTTTGTTACCTGTTTTATGTTTTTTATTTTTTATACCATTTTATTTTACTGTTCATTTAATTTCATTTTCTATATTTTACATTACTTTATTTTATATTTTTCAAAATATATACTTTTACTGTAAACTACTTTCACCTATTAATCTAATTTCATTTCATATTTAACAGAATACAACAACGAATTTAACGAAATACAACAACTACATACAATATACATACATACATAAATACAAAGAACGGTAAGTGAAAAAAATTTTAATTTCATTTCATTAATTTAAGCTAAATTTAATGTTGACATTTTTGTGATATTTTAATTTATTAAATTTTATTTTTAATTTTACTTTTGTTTTATTCGATTAATTTATTTTGGTTTTGTTTTTTATACCACATTTAATTTAATTTTCATATGATTTTATTTGATTATTTCTTTGATCTCAGTTTCATTATTTTATTTTTTATAATTTTATTAATTTATTTTTACTTTATAATTTTGTTGTTGGTTTTTGCGGTCTTTCTTGTTTTACATATTTGTAAGTTTTGCAAGCTCGAGAACCAGAGAAACAATAATTCGTAATGAATTTTAATTGTCAGTTTTTTGGGTAAAATTGATAATTGGAGAAAAATTACATTGTTTTATTTTTTGTTATGATAGTTTTGTTTAATTTTTTGTTTTTAGTTTTTCTATTTTACTTTAACTAATTTTTTTTTTATTTTTTTTATTTGGTTTATTTTATATTTTTAATTTACTTTCTTTTGTTTTCTTCAATTAATTAATTTCAGTTTTGCCGTCTAAACTATTTTGTCATCTAAGCTACTTTCCGGTTTTTTTATTTATATTTCATTAACATTAAATTACTTTTTTTATTTATATTTTATTAACATTTAATTACTTTTTTTGATAGTTTACCATTTTATTTTACTGTTCATTTAATTTCATTTTCTATATTTTACATTACTTTATTTTATATTTTTCAAAATATATACTTTTACTGTAAACTACTTTCACCTATTAATCTAATTTCATTTCATATTTAACAGAATACAACAACGAATTTAACGAAATACAACAACTACATACAATATACATACATACATAAATACAAAGAACGGTAAGTGAAAAAAATTTTAATTTCATTTCATTAATTTAAGCTAAATTTAATGTTGACATTTTTGTGATATTTTAATTTATTAAATTTTATTTTTATACCTAGTAGTGCTTCGCACACAAGGTATATTAACTTCATTCGCCTAACGGTAGTATGTAACGGCATAAACGAATCGAGATAGATATTGACTTATATATATCAAAATGTTCAGGAGGAAAAGAGAAATTGATTGAGCCATGTCCGTCCGTCCGTCCGTCCGTCTGTAAACACGATAACTTGAGTAAATCTTGAGATATCTCAATGAAACTTGGTATGCAGGTTCCTTTTTACTTATCTCTGAACGCTATTGAAAATAGGCAAAATCGGTTAAAAGCCACGCCCACTTTCTATATATATAATATTTTCGAAAATACAAAAAGAGTGATTATTCAGTACATAATACACCTATAAGGATAAAATTTGGTGTGTACCTTAGCGTTAAGGCAAAAAATAAATTTCTGAAGAAATTTTTAAAAAAGGGCGTGGCACCGCCCACTTCTGATTAAGTCAAATTTGGAAATATTATTAATCATAAATCAAAAACCGCTCAAGATAGGCAAATAAAATTCAGCACACATATTTCTATTAGTAAAGGCAATATTTCGAAAAAAATTAGCGAAATCGGATTAGGTCCAGGCCCAATTTTATACGAAAGATTTTGAAAAGGATCATGGATATATTGAATATGCTATAACTTTGCTTAAACTAGCTGTATATCATTTCTATTTCACCCCTAAAGTGTTCGTGGGCAAAGAAAGTCGAAAGCACCAAATTTTTGGAAAATGGGCGTGGCCCCGCCCCTTTATGGGGGATTATTCTACAAAACTTTCCATGCCATAACTCCGGTAAAAATTGACTTATTGAAACGATATTTAGAGAAAGTGTTCAACATATAAAGCTAACTCTTTGCTGAAAAAATTAACAAAATCGGTGAATGGACACGCCCACTTTTTGAACACAGTTCCAAAAAATTTCTTCGTAAAATTAAAATCGCGATATTTCCTTAATTGTATAAGTTATATAAATAAGATTTTACACACATAACAAGCTTTTTCAGCAAAACAGAACTGTATAAAAATTTTGTGGATTTTGGTGAAGTAGGCGTGGCGCCGCCCACTTTTTAGCATAAAAGGTCAGCTATTTTCAAAAGCAATTGCTTGAAATTTCAAGAAGGTATTTCAATGAAAGTTAGTGAGATGCTTCCCAATAGTATATTGTATACTCCTGCCAAAAATTACGCAAATCGGATAGCAAACACGCAAAATATACGGACAAGTAGTTAACACCCTACTGCCTTTTTATACCTAGTAGTGCTTCGCACACAAGGTATATTAACTTCATTCGCCTAACGGTAGTATGTAACGGCATAAACGAATCGAGATAGATATTGACTTATATATATCAAAATGTTCAGGAGGAAAAGAGAAATTGATTGAGCCATGTCCGTCCGTCCGTCCGTCCGTCCGTCCGTCTGTAAACACGATAACTTGAGTAAATCTTGAGATATCTCAATGAAACTTGGTATGCAGGTTCCTTTTTACTTATCTCTGAACGCTATTGAAAATAGGCAAAATCGGTTAAAAGCCACGCCCACTTTCTATATATATAATATTTTCGAAAATACAAAAAGAGTGATTATTCAGTACATAATACACCTATAAGGATAAAATTTGGTGTGTACCTTAGCGTTAAGGCAGAAAATAAATTTCTGAAGAAATTTTTAAAAAAGGGCGTGGCACCGCCCACTTTTGATTAAGTCAAATTTGGAAATATTATTAATCATAAATCAAAAACCGCTCAAGATAGGCAAATAAAATTCAGCACACATATTTCTATTAGTACAGGCAATATTTCGAAAAAAAATTAGCGAAATCGGATTAGGTCCAGGCCCAATTTTATACGAAAGATTTTGAAAAGGATCATGGATATATTGAATATGCTATAACTTTGCTTAAACTAGCTGTATATCATTTCTATTTCACCCCTAAAGTGTTCGTGGGCAAAGAAAGTCGAAAGCACCAAATTTTTGGAAAATGGGCGTGGCCCCGCCCCTTTATGGGGGATTATTCTACAAAACTTTCCATGCCATAACTCCGGTAAAAATTGACTTATTGAAACGATATTTAGAGAAAGTGTTCAACATATAAAGCTAACTCTTTGCTGAAAAAATTAACAAAATCGGTGAATGGACACGCCCACTTTTTGAACACAGTTCCAAAAAATTTCTTCGTAAAATTAAAATCGCGATATTTCCTCCGTTGTATAAGTTATATAAATAAGATTTTACACACATAACAAGCTTTTTCAGCAAAACAGAACTGTATAAAAATTTTGTGGATTTTTTTGAAGTAGGCGTGGCGCCGCCCTCTTTTTAGCATAAAAGGTCAGCTATTTTCAAAAGCAATTGCTTGAAATTTCAAGAAGGTATTTCAATGAAAGTTAGTGAGATGCTTCCCAATAGTATATTGTATACTCCTGCCAAAAATTACGCAAATCGGATAGCAAACACGCAAAATATACGGACAAGTAGTTAACACCCTACTGCCTTTTTATACCTAGTAGTGCTTCGCACACAAGGTATATTAACTTCATTCGCCTAACGGTAGTATGTAACGGCATAAACGAATCGAGATAGATATTGACTTATATATATCAAAATGTTCAGGAGGAAAAGAGAAATTGATTGAGCCATGTCCGTCCGTCCGTCCGTCCGTCCGTCCGTCTGTAAACACGATAACTTGAGTAAATCTTGAGATATCTCAATGAAACTTGGTATGCAGGTTCCTTTTTACTTATCTCTGAACGCTATTGAAAATAGGCAAAATCGGTTAAAAGCCACGCCCACTTTCTATATATATAATATTTTCGAAAATACAAAAAGAGTGATTATTCAGTACATAATACACCTATAAGGATAAAATTTGGTGTGTACCTTAGCGTTAAGGCAGAAAATAAATTTCTGAAGAAATTTTTAAAAAAGGGCGTGGCACCGCCCACTTTTGATTAAGTCAAATTTGGAAATATTATTAATCATAAATCAAAAACCGCTCAAGATAGGCAAATAAAATTCAGCACACATATTTCTATTAGTACAGGCAATATTTCGAAAAAAAATTAGCGAAATCGGATTAGGTCCAGGCCCAATTTTATACGAAAGATTTTGAAAAGGATCATGGATATATTGAATATGCTATAACTTTGCTTAAACTAGCTGTATATCATTTCTATTTCACCCCTAAAGTGTTCGTGGGCAAAGAAAGTCGAAAGCACCAAATTTTTGGAAAATGGGCGTGGCCCCGCCCCTTTATGGGGGATTATTCTACAAAACTTTCCATGCCATAACTCCGGTAAAAATTGACTTATTGAAACGATATTTAGAGAAAGTGTTCAACATATAAAGCTAACTCTTTGCTGAAAAAATTAACAAAATCGGTGAATGGACACGCCCACTTTTTGAACACAGTTCCAAAAAATTTCTTCGTAAAATTAAAATCGCGATATTTCCTCCGTTGTATAAGTTATATAAATAAGATTTTACACACATAACAAGCTTTTTCAGCAAAACAGAACTGTATAAAAATTTTGTGGATTTTTTTGAAGTAGGCGTGGCGCCGCCCTCTTTTTAGCATAAAAGGTCAGCTATTTTCAAAAGCAATTGCTTGAAATTTCAAGAAGGTATTTCAATGAAAGTTAGTGAGATGCTTCCCAATAGTATATTGTATACTCCTGCCAAAAATTACGCAAATCGGATAGCAAACACGCAAAATATACGGACAAGTAGTTAACACCCTACTGCCTTTTTATACCTAGTAGTGCTTCGCACACAAGGTATATTAACTTCATTCGCCTAACGGTAGTATGTAACGGCATAAACGAATCGAGATAGATATTGACTTATATATATCAAAATGTTCAGGAGGAAAAGAGAAATTGATTGAGCCATGTCCGTCCGTCCGTCCGTCCGTCCGTCCGTCCGTCCGTCCGTCTGTAAACACGATAACTTGAGTAAATCTTGAGATATCTCAATGAAACTTGGTATGCAGGTTCCTTTTTACTTATCTCTGAACGCTATTGAAAATAGGCAAAATCGGTTAAAAGCCACGCCCACTTTCTATATATATAATATTTTCGAAAATACAAAAAGAGTGATTATTCAGTACATAATACACCTATAAGGATAAAATTTGGTGTGTACCTTAGCGTTAAGGCAGAAAATAAATTTCTGAAGAAATTTTTAAAAAAGGGCGTGGCACCGCCCACTTTTGATTAAGTCAAATTTGGAAATATTATTAATCATAAATCAAAAACCGCTCAAGATAGGCAAATAAAATTCAGCACACATATTTCTATTAGTACAGGCAATATTTCGAAAAAAAATTTAGCGAAATCGGATTAGGTCCAGGCCCAATTTTATACGAAAGATTTTGAAAAGGATCATGGATATATTGAATATGCTATAACTTTGCTTAAACTAGCTGTATATCATTTCTATTTCACCCCTAAAGTGTTCGTGGGCAAAGAAAGTCGAAAGCACCAAATTTTTGGAAAATGGGCGTGGGCCCCGCCCCTTTATGGGGGATTATTCTACAAAACTTTCCATGCCATAACTCCGGTAAAAATTGACTTATTGAAACGATATTTAGAGAAAGTGTTCAACATATAAAGCTAACTCTTTGCTGAAAAAATTAACAAAATCGGTGAATGGACACGCCCACTTTTTGAACACAGTTCCAAAAAATTTCTTCGTAAAATTAAAATCGCGATATTTCCTCCGTTGTATAAGTTATATAAATAAGATTTTACACACATAACAAGCTTTTTCAGCAAAACAGAACTGTATAAAAATTTTGTGGATTTTTTTGAAGTAGGCGTGGCGCCGCCCTCTTTTTAGCATAAAAGGTCAGCTATTTTCAAAAGCAATTGCTTGAAATTTCAAGAAGGTATTTCAATGAAAGTTAGTGAGATGCTTCCCAATAGTATATTGTATACTCCTGCCAAAAATTACGCAAATCGGATAGCAAACACGCAAAATATACGGACAAGTAGTTAACACCCTACTGCCTTTTTATACCTAGTAGTGCTTCGCACACAAGGTATATTAACTTCATTCGCCTAACGGTAGTATGTAACGGCATAAACGAATCGAGATAGATATTGACTTATATATATCAAAATGTTCAGGAGGAAAAGAGAAATTGATTGAGCCATGTCCGTCCGTCCGTCCGTCCGTCCGTCCGTCTGTAAACACGATAACTTGAGTAAATCTTGAGATATCTCAATGAAACTTGGTATGCAGGTTCCTTTTTACTTATCTCTGAACGCTATTGAAAATAGGCAAAATCGGTTAAAAGCCACGCCCACTTTCTATATATATAATATTTTCGAAAATACAAAAAGAGTGATTATTCAGTACATAATACACCTATAAGGATAAAATTTGGTGTGTACCTTAGCGTTAAGGCAGAAAATAAATTTCTGAAGAAATTTTTAAAAAAGGGCGTGGCACCGCCCACTTTTGATTAAGTCAAATTTGGAAATATTATTAATCATAAATCAAAAACCGCTCAAGATAGGCAAATAAAATTCAGCACACATATTTTCTATTAGTACAGGCAATATTTCGAAAAAAAATTAGCGAAATCGGATTAGGTCCAGGCCCAATTTTATACGAAAGATTTTGAAAAGGATCATGGATATATTGAATATGCTATAACTTTGCTTAAACTAGCTGTATATCATTTCTATTTCACCCCTAAAGTGTTCGTGGGCAAAGAAAGTCGAAAGCACCAAATTTTTGGAAAATGGGCGTGGCCCCGCCCCTTTATGGGGGATTATTCTACAAAACTTTCCATGCCATAACTCCGGTAAAAATGACTTATTGAAACGATATTTAGAGAAAGTGTTCAACATATAAAGCTAACTCTTTGCTGAAAAAATTAACAAAATCGGTGAATGGACACGCCCACTTTTTGAACACAGTTCCAAAAAATTTCTTCGTAAAATTAAAATCGCGATATTTCCTCCGTTGTATAAGTTATATAAATAAGATTTTACACACATAACAAGCTTTTTCAGCAAAACAGAACTGTATAAAAATTTTGTGGATTTTTTTGAAGTAGGCGTGGCGCCGCCCTCTTTTTAGCATAAAAGGTCAGCTATTTTCAAAAGCAATTGCTTGAAATTTCAAGAAGGCTATTTCAATGAAAGTTAGTGAGATGCTTCCCAATAGTATATTGTATACTCCTGCCAAAAATTACGCAAATCGGATAGCAAACACGCAAAATATACGGACAAGTAGTTAACACCCTACTGCCTTTTTTTAATTAATTTTTTTTATTTTCATACCTTTCATGAACATGGGGAAAGCTATTTATATTTTGTTATTTAGTGATAGTTTAATTTACCACTTACAATAGAAATGTTTTATCGAAAACAATCAGTTGCCTTTATAACAAATTTTCAGGTATGTATTATAATAGACCTGAGTAAATTAGGATACCAAAACAGATCACTACTAGGTATTTAATGTTCGGTTACACCCGAACTTAGACTTCCTTACTAGTTAATTTTACTTTTGTTTTATTCGATTAATTTATTTTGGTTTTGTTTTTTATACCACATTTAATTTAATTTTCATATGATTTTATTTGATTATTTCTTTGATCTCAGTTTCATTATTTTATTTTTTATAATTTTATTAATTTATTTTTACTTTATAATTTTGTTGTTGGTTTTTGCGGTCTTTCTTGTTTTACATATTTTGTAAGTTTTGCAAGCTCGAGAACCAGAGAAACAATAATTCGTAATGAATTTTAATTGTCAATTTTTCCCAAAAAACTGACAATTAAAATTCATTACGAATTATTGTTTCTCTGGTTCTTGAGCTTGCAAAACTTACAAATATGTAAAACAAGAAAGACCGCAAAAACCAACAACAAAATATTAAGAACCGTAGCACGGGTTTACGTACATAAATATGTACAAACAACAAAGTCCAGCACTCACATTCGTTCGTATGACCGAAGGTCTAACAACAATGTGTGCTCACTGTTGGCAAGAACAAACAAACAAAAGGGAATTAATTGAGGTGGAGATAAATGCATTGTGACGTCACAGGGCATCATAGCTTAGATGTTAGAATTTCCTAACAGCGGCTTTGGTGCAGACACTGGTTCATATCCCCAGTGTCCGAAAAGGGATCTGATGATGAGCTTGGAAACTCTGAAACATGTAATCCTATCCATCGCTGTGATTTAGCAATGTAATTTTTCTCCAATTATCAATTTTTCCCAAAAAACTGACAATTAAAATTCATTACGAATTATTGTTTCTCTGGTTCTCGAGCTTGCAAAACTTACAAATATTTACTTTATAATTTTATTTTGATACATATTTTGATTGTAGTTTTTTATATTATTTTATTTTATTTATTTTAAATGTTTTGTGAATTTTTTTTTTTATTATACTTTCATTTACTTAATTTTTTGTAAACTTCTTTTGTTTTATTTTTTTTTTAAATTTATTTTGTTCTTAATTTCTTTTTGAATCCCTTTTTTTAAATTTTTGTCATTTGTACTATCTTTTTTATTTTTGCCATCATTTTATTTTATCATCTATTCAGTTTCATTTTCTGTATTCAGTTTAATTTTCTGTACTATAATTTTTTTAAAGTTTAAGTTTCTCATATTATTTACTTAACATTTTACGTAACATTTTAGTTTATTGATTTCATTTCATTTTAATTTAATGCATAATTTTTAATTTTTGGTTGCACTATTGATTTTTATTTTCTGTTATATTTAATTTTTTAATTAAATTGGTTTTTACTATGTTTACTATGTTCTATTTGTTTTTTTTTATAATTTTTTATTTCTTTTCTTTATTTATTTTTTTATACATTTTTATGAATATATTTTTTGATCTTTATACATACATATGTACATATGTATAAACATATAAAACATCTTTTTCCTTTTTATACCCAGCGTACTAGTACTAGTACAAGGGTATTATAACTTTGTTGGATAACGGTTGGTTGTACAGGTATAAGGGAATCGAGATAGATATAGACTTCCATATATCAATATCATCAGGGTCGAAAAAAAATTTGATTGAGCCATGTCCGTCCGTCCGTCTGTCCCTCCGTCTGTCCGTCTGTCCGTTAACACGATAACTTGAGCAAATAATGAGATATCTTCACCAAATTCGGCATGCGTACTTATTTGGGTTCAGAATAGATTGCTATTGAAAATGGGTAAAATCGGACCATAACCACGCCCCTTTTTCGATATCGAAAATTTCGAAAAAGGT